>JBBJLS010039578.1:0-14001 GCA_037577275.1 Bryconaethiops microstoma
TATATATGTTTGTTTTCTCTCCGTCATTCTTTCTTGCTCTTTCCAATCCATTTCACATTCTCTCTCTCTCTCTCTCTCTCTCTCTCTCTCTCTCTCTCTCTCCCCCCCTCTCTCTCTCTGTCTCTCTCTGTGTGTCTCTCTCTCTCTCTCTCTCTCTCTCTATTTATCTTTATCTTTATTTCTTCTCTTTCTCTTTCATTCTATTCCCCATCTTACCCTCTTCTCTTCTCTCTCTCTCTTTCATTCTTTCTTGCTGTCTCCAATCCATTTCGCTCTCCTTCTTTCTCTCTGTATATTTACCTTTCATTTCATCTTTTTCTTAATTTCTTTTCTCTCTCTTCCATATTCTTTTTATTCTTTTTTAAATTTCTTTTCTCTTTCTTTCATTTATTTCTCCATCCCTTCACTGTCTCTCTCTCTCTCTGTTCTCTTTCTCCCTTTCTTTTCTCTTTTTCAATCTTTCTTGCTCGCTCCAATCCGTTTCGTCTCCTATTTTCTCTCTCTTTGCGTTTATCTTTCATTGTATGTCTCTCTTTATTTATTTTTATTTCTCTCTCTCTCTCATATCTTCTCCATCCTCTTCTCTCTCTCTCTCTCTCACACACACACACAACCCAAAGGTGAATGTGTGTCTCCTCCGTCACTCTTTTTTTGTCTCATATTTGGTTTTGTGACTCTGTGATGATTTAGACCGTCTTTATTTTGCTGTTTTATTGTCCACCTTCACACCATGTGGTCTTAGAGCACCAACATTATAAGGTTCAAGGTTACTTTATTGTCATCAGCAGCTGTGAACACAGATGAGACAACGTTTCTCCATGGACCACTGTGCAACATACAGCAACATACATCATTCAACAGAGTGCAGGCTGCAACAAACAGAGGACAACAGACAGACAATAAATAGACAGCAAATGTGGAGATTACGTAAACCTTCTAGCAGCATTAAACAGAGTTCCAGGGATGACAGAACACTACAATAAATAAACAATAATAGACAATGTAGCAGCATAACAGTAATGTGAGTGGGAAACCTAGTTTACAAGAAATTAAAATATTGCACTAAATATACATGTTCTTGCACATAAGCATATGTTGCAAACAGCATATGTTGCAAATACTTAATATTTAATAATCAGATTTTAGAAACCTTTACTCTTATCACGGACACAACTATCAATAAGAGGGAAAGGTTTGCAGACTCAGTCACTAAGCTGTAGAGTCTAAAATCAGCAGCAGTGGATCAGTGAGAGGCTGGAGCTCCAGCAGGAGATCAGTGAGAGGCTGGAGCTCCAGCAGTGGATCAGTGGAGAGGCTGGAGCTCCAGCAGTGGATCAGTGAGAGGCTGGAGCTCCAGCAGTGGATCAGTGAAAGGCTGGAGCTCCAGCAGTGGATCAGTGAAAGGCTGGGGCTCCAGCAGCGGATTAGTGAGAGTCTGGAGCTCTTTGGAGACAAAATATGAAAAAATTGAAGGATGGTTCAAGACTTCTGCACAGTACTGTATATTTTTAGATGGATTTTGCGATAATTAAAAGCAAAGTCCCAGAATAAGTTGGATCCATCTTTTTTAATGCTCCAGCAGCAGATCAGTGAGAGGCTGGAGCTCCGGCAGTGGATCAGTGAGAGTCTGGAGCTCCAGCAGCAGATCAGTGAGAGTCTGGAGCTCCAGCAGTGGATCAGTGGAGAGGCTGGAGCTCCAGCAGTGGATCAGTGAGAGGCTGGAGCTCCAGCAGGAGACTAGTGAGAGGCTGGGGCTCCAGCAGCGGATAAGTGAGAGGCTGGGGCTCCAGCAGTGGATCAGCGAGGGCTGGAGCTCCAGCAGCGGATCAGTGAGAGTCTGGAGCTCCAACAGCAGATCAGTGAGAGTCTGGAGCTCCAGCAGTGGGTCAGTGAGAGTCTGGAGCTCCAGCAGTGGGTCAGTGAGTGTCTGGAGCTCTTTGGAGACAAAATATGAAAAAAATTGAAGGATGGTTCAAGACTTCTGCACAGTACTGTATATTTTTAGATGAATTTTGCGATAATTAAAAGCAAAGTCCTGGAATAAGTTGGATCCATCTGTTTTAATGCTCCAGCAGCAGATCAGTGAGAGGTTGGAGCTCCAACAGCAGATCAGTGAGAGTCTGGAGCTCCAGCAGCAGATCAATGAGAGTCTGGAGCTCCAGCAGTGGGTCAGTGAGAGTTTGGAGCTCCAGCAGTGGATCATTGAGAGTCTGGAGCTCTTTGGAGACAAAATATGAAAAAAAAATTGAAGGATGGTTCAAGACTTCTGCGCAGTACTGTATATTTTTAGATGAATTTTGTGATAATTACATGGAAAGTCCCGGCATAAGTTGGATCCATCTGTTTTAATGCCAACTACTAATACATCAAAGTCAGGTGAAAATGTAAACAGGGCCTAAAAGGTAGCAGTACTTGAGTATTTTCGAACTGTCCTTTACAATCCACAGACTCCAAACCACAGCTGGACAGACATTTCCATCACTGGTATCTGAGATAAAAGAGATCAAGCGCATAGATTTAATGTTTAAAATATTAATTTATACAGAAACATGCTGCCTTACCACAGCAATAAGAGATGATGAGAAAGAGACCGAAAAAAAAAAACCTGAAATATTTATAATCTTCTGGGCTATTATGTGGGCATTGGGAAGTTTCCTTGTAGCGTAATTCATTAGAGACTACATTCCGGGCCTCTTAATTGACTTTCCATTCAGAGAAGAATATGAAAGGATTCCTTTATTCCCTTTTTTATTGTTTCTCAAAAAGCGATCTGATTAAACTAAAGTGCAGAAGTTCGGAGGGGCGAATTTCACTGTAATAACGGACGCCAGCTCCGAGCCAGCTGACCTAAAGGCCCATAGCAGCAAGAATTAAACCAGTCATCTGCAGCTTGAACACCTTTTTTTAACCGAAGCAGGTCTGCAGGAGAACCATGGAGACGACATTCAGTGCCAGCATGTTCAGGAGGTGACCCTAATACTGAGAGCATTTAGCCGTATGGCCATATAGACACTTACTGTAAAGAAAATCATTTCAACAGCCAGGTGGGAGTTCATGTAAAAAATATATCTGAGTCTTTGCTGCTTCTGAGCTCCTATTCACTGTGATCACATGTTACTAATGAATGACGGTGTGAAGATCAAGGTCATGGTGATTTCTGGAGGATTTCTATGGAGTTAGCTGCTTGTTGATCTACTGAGGTGCTTCATGGGACCTGGAGCTCCACGTCCTGTTGCTTTTGTTAGTTCAGAGTTCGCTGATTCTTTTTCACAGATCTCCTGAGAGCACTGACATGACCTTGATCTTCACACCATCACACTGTAAGTGCTGTCAGGAAAAGGTGATGAAGGTATCACTTTAAATGCTGTATTTGAATAAGAGGGGCAACAATAGCATATTCAATGAGAGTATATATATACATATATATATATATATATATATATAGAGAGAGAGAGAGAGAGATCTTGAACCAGCAATGGCTTTCTCACTTAATCTGCGCCACTTTCTCACTGAAGCCATAGTAACCCGGAGCTGCTTTGTTCCTGCAGTGTGTGTGGTTGTAGAGAGTTGAATTGTCACTTGCTTTAAAGTAAGACACATGGTTTGTTTGTCTTCAGTACTAGTTCACCACGGTTTCCAACACTTTTGATTATTTTTTTTGTATTGTGAGTTTAGTGTTTGTTGTTTTTCTTTCGTTGGTTTTCTCCCAGTCAGGGCGGCCGACCTGGCTGAGACTCTGCACGGCGTCTTCCTCCCCCAGGTGCTTCAGCCAGCGTTCAGGGATAGTCGTGATGCTTGTGACTAGTTCAAGTGACTTCATTGTTTGTGTTTTTAGTTTTTATAAGATTTTTAGACTAATAAAGAGAATTTTATCAGATTTATTATTCTTCATTCCAGCCGAGACCCGAGGACTGCAGCTGCCGACTACCCGGTCTTCCTGAAGGTGTGGGTGTGTAGTGAACTGTAAATGAAGAAAGCCCCTTGTCCTTTGCAGTGCCTTGTATGAAGTTGCTGTGTTCACGCGTGCATGTATAAGTAGGTCCAGTGTGTTGTATATCCAGGATAGTGGGTGGCTGCCTCTGATACTTTCTCTCTCCTGTCGCTTGGCTTAATAAAATTATTTATGAATAGTTTGGGCTCTTCTTTGGTGTCTGTTAAGCAGTTGGTCCAAAAACAACCTGTTACACCCACACACACACACACACACACACACATCTTCTCTCTCCCCTCACCTGTCCTGGCGGCCCCTTATCAGGGCGCCTGATTCTGCATCTCGTGGAGGTGCCCCCTCCTCCTCCATGGGCTGTCCTTTGGTCCAGAACACTGGTGCTTAAGGTACGTGCCGCCTCCAGCGTTTTGACAGAAACGGCTTGGCGCTTCAGCACCTTGGACAGTGTGGTCTGAGGTGCGCTATATATATACTGTATATAGGGTTTCCTGTCTACGTGATATATGTTAGGAGTGAGCTTCAGACATACAAGAAACTACCAGCAGCTTAAAAATTAAAGAAAGAATTGAAGAGCAAATTTCCAAAACTCTCAGTCCATTTTTTGTGATTTTTTTTTTAGGCAACACTACTATTGGCATATTTTTACATTGCCTCTTTACGTGCAGTAGTATAACCGACTAAAACTCACCCAATGCTACTTACTGGTAGACAGAAGTATGTGTACAGTTTTTATGCAGTTAGCTCTCATTGACTCTATGCTGTCATGTAGTCGGATATAAATATTAAACCTATACATAATTTTGTGACATTGAATAGAATGAAAACTATCTTTTTTTTCATTATATTTTTTAAACAATTTTGCCCAAACTAAAATGTGCAGGAGTTGCACTTTAGAAACTGAAAAATTGACAAGGAACTGTAAAATTTCAATTAAAAAAAAAAAAAAACTATTTCCTGTAAGAATTGCTTTCCAATAGATAAAAAAATGATTTTCTGGAAAAAAAAAATGCTTTTGGACTGAGTGAGTTTTGGAAATTTGCTCTTCAATTGTCAATATACATCAGAATTGGAATGAAATCTTTCACACATATAGAGTTTTGGCGCCACTGCTCACACACTTCTTCACACTTCAGAGCACAATTACTATTTCCAGGCTAAAGTGAACATACTGTAAACATAATGATGACAAAATTAAAAAACAAGTATGCCCTGTGAAAGTTATGGCCCATATATATACATTACAGTGCAAAAGTCTTGAGTCAGACCTCATGTCTTCATATTTTGCTTTCAAAGATCCAGACTTTCTTGCCTTTCAATGCTGAATGAGTTGTCGGAACTCCTTTATCGAGGCTCCTTGTATCTTTAGGCACTTTGCAGCCTGTCACAGCAAAACATTTGTTCCCATTTCTGTTATTTAATCTACTCAGTACGACAAAGGTACGACATTCTGAGGGGCACAACATATCTTTTGCAAGCAAAATATAAAGAAATGGAGCATACGACTTTAGTTTATCATCCTCGGGGGAAAAATATGGCTTATAATTATAATGCACCATAAATTTAACGGTTGCACAGGCCACATTTTATACCTTTTTTCCCCCCACTGTAAATACAAGCATAAACATAAGAAGTAAATAAACTAATCAGCCTATGTAGGGCAAAGCTAATTTACGTTTACCCATTAAATACGGAAGCAGAGAGGAATCTCAGATGCAGTTGATCAGGCAGTTAATTACGAGTCTCTGTGAGTCTGCGAGAGCCAAGCAGATGGTGTGGAAAAGCTTGGATTAATGCACTGGTGCATACGCAGGTATTGCAAGTGCGGTGTGGCCTGGCTTTATCCTCTCGGAGTGTGTGCTGTGGGGGGGGTGAGTGTGTGTGTGTGTTTGAGGGGGTACATGTAGGCAGGGACCGCCAGTCTTTTCCCTTTATTATTTACAGCTCGTGTGTAGTGTGCATTGTTTAACACACACTGTTCACTTTTAATCACGGCACCTGTGAACTGAAGGAGCGTGAGATCCTGCCGGGTTCAAAGAGGACAAGCATGTTCCTCTCGGCTCTGTCAGCTTTTCACGGCACTCCCCGCCGTCTCCGCGAGGTAACAGAGCAAAAAAGAGAGAATACATGTGCAGTAATCAGGATCTTCACTGTTCTTCCGGTGTGAGGTGGTGTGTTTCCTCAGGGTGGAGCAGCAGAGGGAGATTAGTACAGTTTTTTGGGTGAAAAGCCTCCTTTTGACATACAGGAGGAATTAAACTATTCATCTGCAGCTTGAACCTTTTTTAACCAGAGCAGGTCTGCAGGAAAGCCATGGAGACAATATTTACCACCAGCATGTTCAGGAGGAGGCCCTGACACTGAGAGCGTTGAGCTGTACGGCTGTACAGATACTTAAGTGTAAAGAGAATCATTTGAATAGTTGGGTGGGAGTTAATGTAAAAATTAGGGGTGTCATGCGATTAAAAAAATTAATCTAATTAATTACAAACTGTGTAATTAATTGAAATTAATGGCACACATTTTTGCTGCAAGAGTATTTAAAAATGTACATTAATTTGGGCATATGACTGAATGAATAATCAACATTACAGACTTACAATGTCTCTCTTCCTCCACACAATAAGTACAGGCGCAAATGGCGAATGATCTTTATTTAAACAAAGTAAACAAGAGTGAGAGCTGGAAAACCGAACTCAAGCTATAACGAAAGGAGATGAGAAAATACACAACAAATGCCAGCTTGACGGTGGACCGACATTAAGGTCCACTGCACATGAACTTAAATACCTAAAACTCAAAATCCATAACCAATAGAAACACAAGACTCATTTCCTCTGTGCACGAACGTCAGCTGAAACAATAATCTTAAACAAACAAGACCGGCGTGCTCAGGATTTCATAATTGAAGTCCCTATCTACAAACTCAAACTTTGGCGGCCTCTAGTGGCTGCTGTCAGGACATGACACTTTTACTTAATAAACTATGTTTCTGCACTGTTCATGCACAGTAATTGTAACAGCAATCAAAAATATGACCTAATATGCTGAGGAAAAAAAATAAATAAAAAGCTTCAGACCCGGGTACATTCACATACAGAAGCATCACAATGCGGAGGGCGGTGACTACTGTTATTGGGTCTGGAAAGGGGGTGGGGGTGTGGGTGGTAAAAGCTGTAGCATAGTGTTTTCCCGGGGGGTCTCGCGTGTTTCACTCATACAAATCACTGAGTGGATAAACACGTCACCCCCAGCATACAAGGCATCTGAAAATAAACTCAGCAACAGAGACCCTTTTGCTGGAGCACAGGTAGACGGGTCAGTTTGGGTGTGAGCATCTGGGCCAGTGTGGCGGGCCGCTGGTGCTGGGATCGGGCTGTTCTGGCTCGGAACACCGGGTTCGGGTTCAGTGAACGATCCTCCTATCATCCGTTCTGTCTGTCCGTTTTTAAACATAAACTTCATTTTACAGAGCGCCTGTGGTCAGAATGGGGCAGGTGCTCAAAGTCACGTGGTGCGAATAATCAGCGTTAATTGAATTAATTGATCGTGTTAATTCAACACCCCAAGTGAAAATATCTCTGTTTAAAAAGTCTTGGTATTGAGCTCATTTTTAATGCGAGCATGTGTTAATGAAGGGTGATTATGATGGTAGATCAAGGTTAGGGCGAAGTCTGGAGGATTTCTATGGAGTTTGCTGCCTGTAGATGTATCGAGGTTCCACGTCCTGTGGCTTTTGTTAGTTCACTGCTTGTTGATTCATCCACAGGTCACCTGTCAGTGCTGTCAGGAGAAGGTGCTCAAGGAATCACTTTAAAAGCTGTATTTGAATAAAAGGGGCAACAATAGCATATTTATATAGTAGAGCTGAGGAGAGGACATGCCAGATTAACGTAAAATTCAGAACAAGTCTCTTCTTTGTCCAGCCTGAGCTCAGTTTAACATCAACATGAGAATCTGAACATTTTCTCTCAAACTTTTCAATTCAGCTCCTGAGAAAAAGCTTCCTCTAATCTCAGCCCTAAATTTTATTTTATTTTTTTTTCTTTTCTGCTCTGCTCTTCCTTTGTCTCAGATCATCAGATCATCAGTTCGGAAATTTCCCACTTGTGGGACTGATTAAGGTTTATCTTATCTTATCCTCAGATGAACCAGAGGAAATTTTTTTTTTTTTTTTTTAAGATGATGAGAACAGCAGAATAACTTCTGTCTTAAGTAACTTTTTTTCTTGTTCTCCTTATTTCTCCTTAAGGTGGGTTTAAGAAAAACAAGTCAGACTTTAATAATCTCCAAATAAGATGATGAATCATTTCTGATCAGAAAAAGAAAACACCATTGTGAGCAGTAAAATCATCTTCTGGGATTCGGCACCAGCATGATCAGGATGAGGCACTGATACTGAAAGCATGGAGCCAAATGGCCGTATAGACTCTTCATAAGTCTTTGCTGCTTCTGAGCTCATCTTCTCTGTGATCACACGCTACTAATAAATGATGATATGAAGATCAAGGTCACGGTGATGTATGGTGGATCTAAACTTGTAAGAGATTTAAGTCAAATAAAGAGAAGAGAAGAAGTATATATTGGAGCTGTCTGAGCAAAACATCATATCTCCAAAAATGTAAATTTACAGTAAATTAGCCTCACAGTAAGAAGGTCCTGGGTTCAAGAAGAACCTGGCTTTAGTTCCTGGTTGGAGATTCCATGTTCTTAGAGATCCGATTTCCTCCCACGGACCCAAGACCTGCACATCAGGTGGACTTGAGATGCTAAACTGCCCCCAGCTGTGGAGGACAGGTGACCTGTCCAGAGTGTTTGACCACCTGGAGTCCCTGGTTAGGATGAGTCTTGGATGGATGGATGAAGATACAAGGTGTGGAGGATAAACAAACTCTTGCTCCAGCAGCAGCAATATCATCACAATGTATTTATTATTCACGTATTACAACTTAAGCTCACAAAACAGATGAAAGGAGGGATGGATGGATGGATGGATGGATGGATAGAAGATTAGATGATCTCCATAATGTAAATATGGTGTGTGTTTCTTCAGGATGGATCAGTGGAACGGAGATTAATCCAGTATTTTCTTCTGAAAAAGGGTGGGAGTCCGGCCCCCTTTGTTGCAGTTAGAATCTTTTCTGGGAGGCTTTAGATGTAGAACATTGCTGTGAGGATTTGATTGTATGAGAGCATTAGTGAGGTCAGGTACTGATGTTGGAACATAGCTGTGAGGATTTGATTGTATGATAGCATTAGTGAGGTCAGGTACTGACGATCATTGCTTTTTTGTGGAGATTCAGGCTTTGTTGGGACACTTTAAGCAGCTGAACTCTCAAACAGGTATAAAAAAGTGGGAAAACTAACAGGATCTAGAGTGCGACAACAATGAAAACAGCAAATCTACCCAAATACACTGAAAATATGGAGCTCTGGAGGAAGATGGGAGAAGCTATACATCAGAGTGTCCCTCACAGTCCCGTGCCGGGCTGCCGAGGCGTCAGAAATACTCCAGATAAAAGCGCTACGACGCTTTCTGCCTTTTTCTCGGAGGTGTGAAGATTTTTTAGCAGATTTCTGAAGCTGACGGATGAATCCCATCTCCTTTGTGCAGTGAGAAGAAAATCGATAAAGCTGGAGCACCTCAAATAACATGGCTGATGGGGTTAACCCCAAACATCATTGTCCTCCAGACACACCATTTAAACGCCACATCCTGATGAATTACATTCTGTATATCGAGGGTCCATCACTCACACACACTTGCACTGACACACTCATCGTCTTTGCCACAAGGAAGAATCCCAAAAGAAGTAGTCCTGAACTCTTCAGGCCTGGGCTGTGAACTGAATTTCTGAAAATTCAAAAATTGAATTCATACATATATATACATATATACAGTTTTATACACAGATACGTAACTATATTTTGCTTTGAATTTTGCTTTGCAAAAATACTATTTCACACCTGTCAAACAAGGAGCCTAGATAAAGCATTCAGCACCACCAGTATACTGATCACCGCCTGATCATCTGGAATCATCTGCTCCTGGTTCAGGACTTCAGTTAGATGCTCTTTGTTCTTGGTTTTATAGTTTCCCTACTGAAGGCAGTTGTTTCTGTGATGTGTTTTTGTATGTTTTCGATGCATTTGACTCTGACATTCTGTAAAAATGTTTCTGCCACTCAATGTTCTTCACCCACTGATCTTCGGCAATGTTTACCCTCTATAGATTTTGATTGTATGACTATTGCACCGTCATACTAATTCCAGCCAAATCTAACACAATGGCTTAAATTTTCCCAGCAGTCGTCTGTTTGTTGAGCTTCAGGATCAGAAAAGAAGACTCTTTATGTACAGACTGTTTTGAATGAAATAAATGAGGTTTCCAAGTCTCGGCATGGGGGCGTTTAACTCTCGAGCGCCACGTGTTGAGTAAACCACAGCCGTCGAGTCTCCTGGGTTTGTTTACATGCCTTACATGGTTTTTTTTTTCCATCTGCTTAAGAAATTGAGGCCAATGAACCGTGTAAATGAACAGATTACACGTTGGGGCTCGGTGCTCGTGTACACATGGGTTTATGGATCTTTTTGGTTGAGCTGATTCTTGGCGTGAACGTGGGCTTGCATATTAAAATCTGGTGCTGGTGGTGAAAAGCCACGTTTGTGACGAGTTAAAAAGCAGAAGAGGTTAAAGGTTCAAAAGACAATAAATAAATCCTGATCTCATTGAGCGGTTCCAAGCTTAATAAATAGTACATAGTGCTTCATAAAACCTTAACGTCTCGTCGTTAACGTTTCTCTGTAGTCTGAGTCTTAATGGTGTTCCGGAAGGTTACAGGCAGAAAGTGCTTAGATGTCTTTTATAGTCTTTTTGTTGTCTTTAGTAGATGCTCAGTTAGATGCCAGGTGGAAGAGCCCATAACTGTTGAGTGCGCGCGAAACCCCTTAAGAAGTTTGAAGGATCTACCTGTACTTTTACATTAAGGCCTATCAAGTCTTGAGACTTTGCAAAAACCAAACACGTAAAGCCTTAAATCTCCATATTTTTGCAGGAGAGCCGCCGTTCCCCGACCCAGCGGTGGACAGAACGGAGAACTTCGCCGCTGATGGCGAGGGCTTAGGCGACGCACCTCCGAACGAAGTCTCAGGTGAGTCCGTCAGTCGAAAAGAGCAGCAGGGATTGATTAGTTCATTTAAAACCTCAGTCAAGAGCTGCCAGAACAAACGAGCTCAGATCTGACGACAGTACATGGATTAGGTGTCAGGAGCTCCCGGCCTGACAGGACTGCTCTGTTTACTCAGACAGTACTGGGCAGGAATCTGAGAACATTATACTTAGGAGCTGTTTACTACCAGACAGTAGCATTCAGTTAGTTTTTACATACATACATACATACATAAACTTAATAAGTTTATATATATATAGGCATGAAAAAAAAAAAAGAGACCACATCGTTTTTTTCTGGTTATTGTTTGTGTAGTGTGTGGGAGTGTGTGTGTGAGAAATGCAGGTCACTATTGTTTTATACACTATTGACCAACACTTAAACACTTTTGCACAGTGCTGTAGGTGTATAAGTGTATCAGAAAAATAATTGCCCCCCAGAAGTTGCCAGCAATAGCAAAAGAGTGCTCTAATTTTAGATGAGCTGTTTCACTCTCATAGCAGAAAAATTCTGTCAAAAGTTTGAATTCCCGTCTCCATGCTTCTTTTCACGCTCCTGAAAATACATCAGTTCATGTATTATAAATGAACTGGATAAAACTAGGTTGTTTTTCTGCTGTTTTTATTGTTTTTGAATGCAATGCCTTCAAACACTAGTGAAGATTAGTTGCCCGTTTGTCTTGAGATATCTTCACCCAGTTCCTGTCAGTAATTGCAGCTGGACTGTTGTGGATGATGTAAACCAAGCGCCTTCCAGCCCTCGTCATCTCCATTAGCACAGCGCTATAACAGGATATAGATAATACATCAACGTCCACTGCCTCCCTTTCTCCTGAACCTCTGGGGCTCCTGGTCAGAGCGACAACATCGCCGATGGTCCTTCTCTCGCTCTTCCGTATCTCAGCTCAATATAGTCAAGTATAGTCACATTTCTGCAGTCCATTATCAAACATACTGGACATTCAATGTGCCTTACAGGAATAGAATAAGAATATTAATAAATCCAATATCATAAAAATAGTAGGAAGTAAAAAATAAAAGAATAAATGAAATAAATGAATGCATAGACAATCAATAAAAGAAGTTTAAAAAGTGCAATGGAAGTGCAGATATCTAAAAGAAAGCAGAGAATAGTGCCTTAGTGCGTACCTGAGTAGTGGTAATGCAGGTGTATCACTGTGGCTCCCGGTGCAAATTCATCCATAAAGTGTTAAACAGTGTTTTACATCTGTAAAGTATTCAACAGTGTTTTACATCTGTAAAGTGTTAAACAGTGTTTTACACCCGTAAAGTGTTAAACAGTGTTTTACACCCGTAAAGTATTAAACAGTGTTTTACACCCGTAAAGTATTCAACAGTGTTTTACACCCGTAAAGTATTCAACAGTGTTTTACACCCGTAAAGTATTAAACAGTTTTTGACGTTTTTTGCCACTGAAAAGCAAACACAGAAAAGCTAGACATGAAGACGAGATCCAGTTGATACAGAACACACATGTAATTTGTTGTGTAACTCACGACATTAATACTGCAATAATTAAATAATGAAATAGGCCAAGTTTAATAAAAATGTACAGCAACATGTGAAAAAGAGCTCAGGACTTGCAAGGGTTAAATCTATCATGTTTTTCTCCCTCTCTCTTGTAGATGAGTCTTGTTTGGACAAAAAATCTGCGTTCTGCCAAATGGAGGTTCTGGTGCGCTACTGTTGGATCCCGGCTTTTAAAAAGATGTGTTGCGAGTCCTGCGGCAAAAGAATGGGCGTGGCCACGGCATCCTCCTCCACCCTGCCGACCGCGCCACCTCTGCCACCTCCACCACCTCTGCTGACGCATTGTGCCAAAAAAAAGCGCTCCGCCGTGTCAGGTCCAGCTCTAAACTTCGAACCCATGGGCATTTCCCCAACTGAGGAGGTTTCTCCTCCGCCCCTCTCCTCCGGGACCTCCTTCGGTTCACCTCTAGCTTTGGCACAGAGCACTAGCGTTAGCATTAGCGCCATCCATTTGCCCTCTCAGGACTCGGACTGCAAGAAGGAGAAACCTCAAAACAGCACTTTAGTCCCGAACACCTCAGTCCAGATGGGCAGGGACAGATCCAGGAGAGACTTGGCCAGCAGGAGCGTAGCGGTGATCACATGAGCGAGAGGCGTGGTCACTCCTTCGCATCGCTGCTGACTGACTGGTGCCGACCGTCGTCTAACGACATCACCTCTTAGACCTGATTTTTATTTTTGTTTTGTAAACACTTCATGCCAGTGGACTTTATGGGTTACCTCAGACTGCTAACAGCATCACAAGCAAGGTGGAACCGCCTGCATGGACCGTCAGAACCACATCTCCAAGTGTTCTCTGCAGCCAGAAATGGAAAAGCAAGAAAGCTCCCAAGCGAAAGGTGTTTTAGTTTTAAAACGACTATGAATAACATTTTGCTGGCATTTGAGCCTCAACCAGCTGTGTTTTACCAAGTTTACAAGCGTAAACATGGCTAGGCTGTTCACTCCGTGAACCTGCTTCCAGATCTGCACACCCACACACACACAAACACCAAACTCACAAACACCAAACTTACAAACACCAAACTCACAAACACCATCAACACCAAACTCACAAACACCAAACTCACCAACACCACCAACACCAAACTCACAAACACCATCAACACCAAACTCACAAACGCCAAACTCACCAACACCACCAACACCAAACTCACAAACACCATCAACACCAAACTCAAACGCCAAACTCACCAACACCACCAACACCAAACTCACAAACATCGCACTCACCAACACCAAACTCACGAACATCACCAACACCAAGCTCACAAACACCACCAACACCAAGCTCAAAAACACCACCAACACCAAAATCACAAACACCACCAACAAC
>JBBJLS010039598.1:0-10000 GCA_037577275.1 Bryconaethiops microstoma
TGATGAGATAGAATTTGTCTTACAAAGGTAAAAAAAAGGAAACAATAGGAAAGCAGGAAAAATGCAAAAACACATACACACACACACACACACACACACACACACACACACACACATATATATATATATATAGAGAGAGATAGATAGATAGATAGATAGATAGATAGATAGATAGATAGATAGACAGACAACGTGAAAAACAGCGTGCAAAAACGTGCACAAAGAATAAAAAGTGTAAAAGTCTATTAAAAGGATAAAACACTAAAGCGAAGAAACATATAAATAGCATTTATTATTATTTTTTATCACATTTCAAATTTAGAATATGTTAAGGTGTTAAAATAAAAGTTAAATAACACATATTACAGTCGATTCTGTGATGAGCGGTCATGCATATTCATTATTGAACACTTTACTGGCCAATCACACTGAAGTACGCGATGTGTTTGTAGCCAATCGCAGCAGAGGGTGGCGGGGCTTGTCCGAATGTAGGTGGGGTAACGGGTCTCGGTGGGGCTGTTGGAGAGGCGCGTGACGGTCTGTCTCCTCCACAGAGAGGATGAGGATTCTCCAGACACACAACTTTGAAATTATAAACCCGTCCGGAGCTGCTTTGCCTCCTTATTCCGCCACACAGTTGGAACCGACGAGCTAGCTCGGTTTTATGTCTCTCTAGGATGCGGAAGGGCTGAATATTCCCACCTTTCCTGTCACCTTGCGGAGCCAAAAAGGTAAGACGGGTTTCTATGGTAACGCATTGACTCCGTAACGGTCTTTCACACTGTTTACATTCACTCTTCACACTTCGGTAAAAATATTCCGTTTAAAGGCTGAGAAATGCCACATTACCCATCTTAATATATGCTTTTTCCAACAATATTAACTTTTACTACTGCTAAATAGCAGACTTTGCACCACAACTTAAATGTATTGTTGACAAATTCGTTTCATAGTGAGTCATGACCATAGTTTATCAACGCTTGAGAATGAGATTATTAACTTGTGGCTATGATTTAGTAAGGCTTGAGAATTAGATGATTATGTTGTGATGGATAAATCGAGATTATTTAAGACATGACCATAATTTAGGAAGGCTTGACAATAAGATAATGAAGTCATGCCCGCGACGTAGTAAGCCTTGAGAATGAGATAATTAAGTTGTGACCATGGTATAGTAATGCTCGAGAAGATCATTGTGGCCATAACTTAGTAGAGCTTGTAATTGACATAATTATGTTGTGATGGATAAATCGAGTTTAATTAAGTCATAACCACGACTTAGTAAGGCTTGAGAATATGATAATTAAGTTGTGTTGGAGAAGTTAAGATTAATTAAGTCATGACCATATCTTAGTAAGGCTTAGGAATGAGATAGTTAAGTTGTGACCATGATTTAGTAAGATTTGAGAATGTGATCATTAAATTGTGATCACGGCTGTAAGCCTTGGTTTAATAAGTCTTGAGAATTAGATAATTTAGGACATAATTGTATCCATTACTTAGCAAGGCTTGAAAATGAGATAATTAAGTCATGATGATGACTTAGTAAGGCTTAGGAATGTAATGATTAAGTTGTGGCCCCAAATTAGTAAAACTAGAGAATGAGTTAATTAAGTCATGATAGTTAAATTGCAGTCACAACACATGGGAAGAAGATAATTAAGTTGTTCAAATGTTTTCCATACTAAGTTATGGCCACAACTTAACTATTGTATTCCCAAACATTACTATGATGGGTAAACTTTCAGCTTTTCTCCTGTTTCGTCTATTCATTTCTCATCTATCATTACAGGTTCAACTCACCATGGCTGATCATGTGGCATTAAATTTCCTCTCAACTGAAGGACAACAGGGAGTCAGATCTATTCTATTAGAAAATGTCAGCCATCCTTATTAATGAATTGTTTTGTCTGTATTAGGCTAAATACTATAATCTAAAAAAGCATCATACTTTTCTGGCCCCTTAAAACTTTGAAAACAAGTCTGTAGTCACAATTTATTTTGAAATCAATGGTATTAATAGGGCGGTTTGTCCCCCCTTTGCTGCAGTAATAGCCTCCACTCTTCTGGGACATATTGGAACATTACTGTGAGGGTTTGACTGCACAAGAGCATTAGCGTGGTCTAGAATTGTAGTTGAATGATTCGTTCTGCATCACAAATGCCACTGCAGCTCATTTCAAAGGTTTTGGATGGAGCATGTTGACACACTCAATTTGAGGCTGCTCCAGGGCGTCCAATTATAAAAGCAAGGCCTTTCTATATAGATTATAATATAAACAATTTAAATAATTGTATAATTTAAACAATTTCCTCCGGGATAAATAAAGTTTTCTGATTCTGATTCTGATTCTGATAAACCAATTAACCACATCTTTAAAACCAGGTGAAGGGAACATTGATTATCTCATTACATTAGGGAAGGGGGATATGTCAGGAGTCAGTTCTTGAAGTTGTTCCTTGTCCACCACTGAAAGTGCCTACAATGGTGAACGTCAGAATTGGACTATGGAGTGATGGAAGAAGGTCTGATGGATCACTTGATGGATTTCTTCTTTATCGTGGACATCTGTGTGTGTATGTTTGTCACTTACCTTGAGAAGAGATGGACCAGGATGCTCTGTGTAAAGAAGGTGAGGCGGTGGAGGCAGTGTGGTGCTCTGGGTGATGATCTACTGGAGAACCTTGGGTCCTACATTCATGTGGATGTTACTTTGAAGCCTAAACATCACTGCAGACCAAAATCACCCCTTCATGGAGACACTGTTTCCTAATGGCAATACCTCTTTCAGCAGGATGATCCCTCCACACTGCAAACACTGTTCAGAAACCGTTTGAGGAACATCACAAAGAGTTGATTTAGGCTCCAAATTCTTCAGCACTCAGTTCAACTGAGGATTCAAGAACCTATCCACCTTGCAACTTAAATGATCTGCTGCTAAAGTGTTGTTGCAGATATGGCAGCACACCTTAAGAGATCTTGAGTCCATGCCTTGTCTGTTCAGAGCTGTTTTGGTGGCATAATGTGAGGCAGATGATTTTAATGTTGTGGTTATTTCCAATTATTACTGAGTCACTAATGGAAACACCTTAAATGGGCTGGATTTATTAATTAGAAGGATGGATAGGTTTGGACATATAGTGTACCTATAATTGGTATCCATACTATTTAAACTAATACAGCTTGCCATGTTTGTTATCACTGTAATTTGTATTTTATGGTTTGTCTAGTATTCATGAATCACAAGCGTGAATTCTATACATAAAGACAGTTGCATAAATGAAATAACAGCTGATGTTATCTGTGCTTCCCATCAGTGTGCACTCTTTTTTTTGCTCTTCAAACACTGCAGAACATGTGATCTCTCTTAGTCTGTTTACGAAGATCCATCCCAAGGTGCCAGTGTACAAACTCTCAGCTGTCTTCCTCTAGCAGATGGAACCACAGCGAACCTTCAGTTTGAATTCAGCAGCCTGCCTTCAAGAACTCAGATCGTCCTAGGTGTTAAGAGTAGGCCTAAGGTTATAATGGGAATTGCTTATCAAAGATGTTCGATCTGGTAGACTGATCTGTATCCAGTCAGCATTAACGGTTAGTCAACAAACATTTAAAGGAAACGTGTGGGATTGTAAGTAGATGACAATTCCGGCAGGGGTTGTTGGACCACGAAAAAGTTGTTGCCAGGCAACATGAAAGTGGAGCAGGACAGTGGAGGGAGTGTCTGGCGGTACCCGTCTGTCATCTGCAGGAGAGGAAGTTGATCTTGCTCTGAAAGGCTGCTTATGTCAGCAGTGACGTCCCGGCCAGGACAGAGACAGGGGACGGTCGCTCTCAGCAGGGACGAACGCCGCTGGATGTGGGCCAAACCAACACACACACACACTCCTGCAGACAGCAACAGTCTCTGTGTGAGAAGGAGGAGGGGGAGGGGTTTCAAGGGCATACTAATTCAGCTCACCTTCCTCAGCCGTGCAGTGCTCACCTGCCTCACTTTCTCACCGAAAGAGCTTTGTGTCCACTAGAACACATTATGCTCGTTATGTCATTAGTTAATTATTCTCAATATTGGCTTTTGCTATGCTCATACTGCAGAAATGCAAATGACCCCTTTAAACTTTAGCACCAAGCTTATTTCTTCACTTTAATCTCTTTTTCTCTTTCTCTAAAGCAATTTATCAGTGCTGCAAACATTTTTTATCATCAGCAACTCACCCAAACATGAGCTACGCATGTTCATAGACTCTGATATGCGAAAAAACATGATCTATGTACCGACATTAATAAAAATAAAGGGAAATGGGTGAAGAAAAACCTGCAAAATTTAGTAAAAACTGTGAGCCCAGTCATTTATCACTGGACCCAATAATTATGCTGAAGGATCAGAGATGTGGGTGCGCAGTGTGCTGTGCTGTTTTGTGTTTTTCACTCTGATCCTCATTTTAATAACAAAGACCCTTGATTTAAACTCGGCTACACTTTTTCACAATTCATTCTATTCCCAGAATTTTTGCACTGAAACTGAATGCACTGCAGTTAAAAAAAAAACATGAGTTTTGGACCCACCAAAGACAAAATGTGTAGATTTCTGTTGTTTTCTGTTACAAATAACAATTTTGGACACAAAATCAGACTACTGCAGCAAAACAGACAGCATAGTACTTCTTTAAAACAGTATAGAAGCTCCAGCTCCACATGCTAATCCATTTTACCAACCAATGTAGACCAGCACACACACCAACTAATTTAAAGTCAGATTTTAATCAGTTAAGGAGAATAAGTACACACACAAATTGATCACTGATGACATATGAGATAAGACAGCGTTAATAAACAACAAAAATGGATCGACAGTAAATGTAAATATAACTGCAATAACAGCGGTTTGTCTATGTTTAGTTATATTTGCCATGTTTTATGGGAACTACCATCAAGGATCCGAACTAGGTATCTGATAAAGCTTCCAGGTGTCTGCTAATCCAAGCATTGGGCCCCAGTGATGTCACAGTCATCTGTGACTAAGAGTGTCTAGGAGTGCAGAATTTGTCTCACTTTCTCTGGGTGGCTTGTGTGGTCCTCCCTCAAGATGTTTAAAACATCAAAAATTGCATTGAACAATCTTGACAAACTTGTATATATGTGTATCTTGATATTTATGCTACCTCCTTTCAATATTGTTGTTTTTCTGGTCTTTTAATTTTGCCTTCCTCCTTGAATGCTCTCTCTGAAGGTAAATGGATTCAGTGCAGCCCAGCCAAAACTCCTTGTTCCTGGAGAGAACCACAGTAACAGTTGGCCTTCACCCATCCTCAGTGTCCAACCTGCCGTCCTTGACTTCCCCCATGGAGAAGGTTGGAAACCCTCCAGCTTTAGGCCCTCTTCAACCGTCTGATTCATCCCAGCTGGATCGAGGAACCCCAGGGTCTAAGACTTTTAGCTCTGGTTCTCTTAGCATCAGCCGACCCAGGCCTACTGTTAAATCCTCAAGAACTGTGGACCCTCCTGCAATTTTACCCCTAAATCCAGTTGCGACCATTCCTTCATCGCTGTCTCATTCGCCTCCAGAGGAGCTCCAGCAACACCTAAACTCACAGAGCCTCCATAACGCCCAGCTTAGTCCCAATTCCCTACCCAACCCCATATCTTTCCCCAGCCCACCTGCACAGCCCAGTCGCATTTCTCAGCCCTCTCCAAACACGCACCCCAGTCATATCCCTAAATCAAACCCAAACCCAAATACCACCACCCAGCGCAGCCAAAGCTCAGAACCCAATGTGACTAACCCCAGCAGCAGAGACTTCAAGCTTCCTCTCAAGAAACCAGCCAGTGAAGATGATGGCTTTAGGTGAGACTTCCTCTTTTTACAGCTCATAAATATTCACAGGTTTTGGAGCACTCTCTCCAAACGTGTTGCCATAGCAATCATTTTATGTCAAGGGATCATGTCTTTTGCTGTAGTGTATTTATATTATAAATGAGATTAACCCATCGCTTTTGATAAACTATGTCAGGAACTCTTGAATGAGGATTTATGTTTTTGAGGTAAAGGCAGGTTGCAGTGAGTAAGGTTTGTAATGTTTATACATTTGATGTTTTTATTTAAACTTTTATAGGACAGTATTGAGTATTGTTTGTTTATTTTAAGTTAAAAACACCTTTAGAGGGCAGCAGAGTAATGTTCGCACATTTTATGTGTCTATCTTAACTTTTATAATGCATTATTGAGTAACGTTTGTTAATTTTAAGTTAATAACCATTAGAGGTCAGCGGTGACTAATGTTTGTTTATTTGATATTCGTTAATAATGCTTTTAGTGGGGGATGGTGAGGAATGTTTCTTTGTTGTTTGTTGATGACATCTTGAGAGGGTAGTGGTAAATATTGCTTATTTATTGTGTTTGAGCTGTGGCTATTAAATGTGGACTGCTGGGAAGCGAGGGAGCTAATGAGCTCATCTAGTCACTTTAGAACGGTGCTTTAATAGCTTGCACACACCACGACCAGCTTATATACAATTCAATTTAGAATCAATTATTTACAATGTAAATACTTCTCATGACAGGCCTGGCTTTGGTACTGTTATACTGAGGGCTTGTTTTGTTTGCACACCCCAATTCTTTAGCACACATGAACGTAAGCAATTTTAATAGGAGCCATTCAGAAGTTACTGTGGGCTTAATCTGGCTTTATTTAAAAATGTTTATTATTTATAAATTATGTGTCAGGTTTATCATAAGCCGTAATTTTGCCCAAATCAGATCGGGTTACACAGCCAGAAATCTGGTTTGAATCTGACAGGAACATTTTAACCTGCTCTTTAAATGGAGCCTGCAAGCACTGGGCCGTGCTGTTTTGGGACACGGCATCTCTGGGGTGTTCATCTAAGTGGAGGGTAAAGCGATTAGTGCGGAGACTGTCTGATTTCACACATCACTTCTGCATATCACCATATGAGTGAAAGCACCAGCTTGAAGCCCTGTTTCCACACTGCCAGCTCCAGATTTCCTGCATGCCGTCATCTTGAACTCCTCTGCCAGGAGCATGACGAGGAGCCCAGATATTTACTGTGAGCGTGCATCTGCTCATCTCCGTGCCAAGAGCACTCTGGACTTGTTACGAGAAGTATTGATCACAAACGTTCTTCACAACAGTTCTTCAGATCATATAACATCATGCTATACCTATTTAATTAGTGAGGGACAAGGCAAGCAAGATGTACGTACGAGATCCACAAATGTTGAATACAACAAACAGAAATACAAACATAAAGGAGGGATACCGGTTTAAATAAAAACAAGAATACAGCAAAACACTAAAGATACATTAAGGAAGAATACTAAAGGTCAAGAGAGACTAGGAAATCGGAAAAGAGCAAAAAAACTGAAACACAGGGGAATTTATACTAACTAGGGAAACGAATAACTTGGCAGGGGAGGTGACAAGAACAAAATACAGTTGAATAGAATAACTAAGTAAGGTACGAAAGTAGTCTGCACAAGAAACCCATAGTGCTAACACTGCTATTATACCGTTTTCACTGTCAGTATGTATATACTTTTCCACTCAGTGTGATTCATGTTTGGAGCACAGGCATCACAACACAACTGTTGAGGAACTATTATATTGTGGTTCTCTCATGCCATGGTTGTATTGCTAAAGGAGTGGTTCTCATTACGGCATAGTTTGAATATGAATGACTTGCTGGTTCTTGTTCTTGTTCTTAATAGCTTAGACCTCTCATTAATGATGCGCTTCACTGATTAAGGATGAGGTTCTCTTGTCAATGGTGTGGTTCTCTCATTAACAATGTAGTTCTCATTAAAGACATGGTCCCCCTTCTTCTAAACAACAAGGTTCAGTTCTTCTAAACCTGATTTATCTAATCAGGCTGACTGCATTCAATGTGTTTGATTCGGGGCTAAATTTAAATTTAGAAGGTGGTGAATAAACAGGCAGCTTTTCCCATTAGCAGTGTAGTTTTTTTTTCCATTACTGACATGGTTCCCCTTTTTCATTAATACTATGGTTCTCTTGTAAATTACAGGGTTTTCTAGTTAATGGAGTGATTCTCTCTTTAACAATGTCATTCTCATTAATGACATTAATGACCACTCATTAATATGTTGGTTCTAATAATGTTATCATTAACATAATAATATGGTTTTCTAGTTAATAGCATTGCTGTCTCATTAATCAAGTGGTGTATTAATGACATCGTTCCCCTTCTTTATTAATTCTATGGTTCTCTTGTTAATTTTTGTGTTATTGGCACTCTTAATAACAGTGTAGTACTCTCATTATTGACATGGTTCCCTTTTTTCATTAATGCTATAGTTCTCTGGTTAATTACATGGTTCTGTTGTTCATGGCATGTTTCTCTTATTAACAGTATAGTTCTCTCATGAATGACGTGGTTTTGCTTTTTCGTCAATCCTGTGGTTCTCGTTAATGACAGGATTCTCTTGTTAATTGCAGAACCACAATGTGATACTTATTAATGACACGATTCTCTTGTAATGGTACAGCTTTCATTATCAATGTAGTTCTCTCATTAATGACATGGTTCCCGTTTTCATTAATATTATGGTTCCCATTAATGACACAGTTCTCTTGTTAATGATTTGGTTCTCTAATTGTTAGAGTGCGCATTGTGACATGGAATGTTGGCTCAGCCATGCCTCCTGATGACATCAGTGGTCTTTTTGGCCCTAGGCTCAGTGACGGGAGCACAGACATGTTTATCGTCGGGTGAGATGCATCATATTTTCCTCTGCAGTGTTTCGCTGCTGTACGACAGGCATGTCCAAACCTGCACCTGGAGACAATTAGTGTGGAGATGCTCCTAATTTAGCATAACCCTGATTTGAAGAATCTTGTAAATTGACTTAATTGGCTGGAGCAGGTGCATTAGATGGAAAGGCTGAACTGAAATCTCTCGGGCAGAGAAGCTCTCCAGGAACAGGTCTGGGAATATCTGCTGTCTCCTTTATGTGCTTGTTTTCTCTTGTCTTTTTTTTTTTAACTCCCTTTGTTGTTTTTTCTTCCTCCGTCCTCCAACAGGTTTCAGGAGGTGAACTCCATGATCAATAAGAGGCTGAAAGATGTGCTGTTTACAGACCAGTGGAGTGAGCTGTGCATGGACACTCTGAGTCGCTTTGGATACGTTCTGGTCAGTGCAGTGCTGCTTCTGTTGAAGTTGAAACTGAGTTAGGCCTTAGAACTCGGAGCATATCAGTAAAATCTGTTTTCAACAAATAAAAATGGTGTAAAACAGTCTAAAACCGGTGTTTGTTCTCCTACATGTTCACCGTTCCCTATGCCCCACTTGTGGGTGGAGACTATTCTGAAATTTCTCCTGAGTTTTGTTTTTTTTCGTTTGTTTGTAAGACCTAACATCAAAGAAATTTGTTCATTTTTGTTCATTTTGGGCATTTGCATTTGGGCATTTTTTAAAACCCCAGTTGTAGTTATTATCACATGTTTTTTTAAATTACAATAACTTTTTATATGACAGGAACACCATTCAAAGCTCAGCATGACACCTGACACCTTGAACATCAAAACAAAATGGAGGAAATTTAGAAGTTGGTGAATAAACACGCAGCTGATGCTTTCATGATTTCAAGATTCATGATTTAAGAATCAAGATTCCTTATTTGTCACATACAGAGATATACAACTATAACATGTAGTGAAATGTAACTCCTGAATCAACCCATAAGACAATAAAGCTATCAAATCATTTAAATTAAATTAAAGAGAAATTTGGAAAAGGCTAAACTAAGGTAATGAAAAATTCTAAACAACTAAAAATTAAAACAAATACTACAAATATAACAAACAGAAGCAAGATCTGTACAATGTACAAAATGTAACAGAATAGAATATCTGTGCTGTGAAGTGCAGTGGGCTGGTTTGCTGAATGACATATAGACTTACATGACAGACAGCAGGTGAGATACAGTCAGGCAGGAATTTATTTTTACACTGATAAATTTGGACA
>JBBJLS010039627.1:0-13998 GCA_037577275.1 Bryconaethiops microstoma
ATACACTTTATATATACCATATACATATATACGTATATATTTATATAAAGTGTATAAAGTGAGGTCATCACACACACACACACACACACACACACACACACACACACACACACACACACACACACACAAGCGCATACATGTATATATGTCTGCTTAGCACATGTCTGTGTGTTCATTTAACTTGTGAATGTTTAAAGGACAAACAAACAGCTTTATACCTCTTTAAAAAGCTTTAACAGCAACAAACAAAAACTTTCCCATAAACAGAACAATGAAGAAACCAGAAATGGCCACTAAAAGGAGTTCTTGCCCAAATTCAGCAAAAATGTACTTGCAGAACACTGTTCCATCCTTTTTCAGTCATTGTCTGTCCTTCACCTTCTCGACGACCGTACCAATGCGCTTTGGCCTGCTTCTGCCGTAAAAGACAAGAAACGAAAAACACCCTCCACCCCCCCACCCCCCCCACCCCTCCGCCCCCCAGAAGCTTTTAATGCACACTTGTGTTCATTCATTCAAAGAAGGAGCAGCGTGGAGCGTGGGGACCCTGAGTGCCCCCCCACACACACACTGCAACGCCCCCAGGGACATACAAGCCCAGCATTGATGTTTGAGTGCTTACGGCAAAGTAATCGGAGCGGAAGAGGGAAAAAGCACACTGAGAGAAAACACAAGGTGGATTCACTGGGCTATGAGGAAAAGCACCAGGCCTAAGAACCACAGCTACAACCCAAGGAGCAGTTTTACACTTAACACTTGCAGCATGTTTACATCCTGCTATATTTTACTTTTAACACTTGCTAAAATAATTATTTAAATTACATAAATTAAGAGTTATATATATAAGTAACAACATTTACATTCACTTTACAAACAGAATCAACAGGTCTGAAACTGATTGCAAAAGTTTGTTTTTTTTAACTACCAAACACACCAGAAAGGCTTACCGATACAAACATTAGGGCAGAGGAAGCATTTTTAGAGGATTCACGAAAGAATGAAAGACAGAGCATAAAGTCTAAACCCAAAAATATGCCAAATAAAAGACAGACGCACCAGTAATTTTGTTTGGCTCCAGGTTTAGCGTGGATTGAAATTGCAATCTCTCCATCTTTAACAGTAAAAACCGGGCCGGCTGGAGCTGATGGTGTGTTTTTAGTTTTATTCTGCTGGGAGAAATGTGGGTGATACACGAATTAAAGCAGTGAATAAAAACATCAGCAGGAAAACAAAAAATAATTTTCTATTATCACTGCCATTTTTGCCGACTTCCAAGAGGGTAGTTCAATGCAAATAAATCACATAGTTCTAGGCCTCTAACCGAAGCAGTGTTATTATCAAAAAGGCAATAAATGACTAAGAAACGGCAGCAAATGCGTTTTTAAAGGCAAGGGAGCGGCTTCAACTGTAACTCATGTACTATGTTTACTAACATTTACAGTAAAACACAATGTATTTTTAAAGAATAAAACCTTTTATATCCAAAATGGTAACTTTGCAGGAAAAGGAAGTATAATAGATTAATAGAAGTTCAGAAGTTTTTTACCATTTCTGTTGGTCCATGGAACTATTCATACATTACTGAGGACAGCTGTTGTTTTCAAATCATGCAAAAAAGTTTAAAAAAATATTTTAAAAGTGTTTGCTAAGACAGTGTTATATTACTTTACTGTAATATAACACTTTTTTGTTCATTAAATTTCAACTAATGTAAAACATGTAATGTCAAACAGACTTTTGTTCTATTAACTTGTTTTTAGAAGTTAAATGACCCGAAATTTGACCTCAACCAGGAATATTTTTAAGCTTTAAAGTAAAAGAGTGCATATTTCAATATTGTTCTCCTACAGCATTCACATGAATGTGGACATTTCCCAAAAGGCACAGCTACTAAATATGACTTTAAATTTTGATAAGGAATATCTTCTGAACATTCTGTATTTTGGAACCAAGAATGTGCATTTTGGTATGTTTTAATCAACTCCTAAATAAAGTATAAAGAACACATGCTTTTGAAATTACTGTGTGGAAAAACACAGTACCACCACAGTGTCGCAGTGATACAGTCATATTAGCCCCACACTTATCATGCCACTACCCTATCAGTGTCACTACAGTGCTGAGAATGATCAACCACCCAAATAATATCTGGTCAACAGGAGTTCAGGGGGCAGAGATTGATTAATGATGATGGGGGCGGATTAATTATGTAGCAGCAGGTGGACTACAGTGAAGTGAAGTGACACATCAACACACCACAGCACATAGTGTGAACCACACAAAATTCTTCCCCTGCATTCACTAAGTGAATGCAGCAGGCAGACAGAAACACAGCGCCCGGGGAGCAGTGCGTGGGGGCAGTCCCTTGCTCAAGGATACCTCAGAGGTGCCACTAGCAGTCCTGGGACTCAAACCCCCAACCTTCTGGCTGCAGGGGCAACTCTCTAACCACTAGGCCACCAGCTTCCCCACTTTCTGTACATACAAAAGATAGGTGGTAAAGTGGCAGTTGGCGACTTAGTATCATGAGTTACAGGGACAGTCCCCCTGGAGCAACTGAGGGTTAAGTGTCTTACTCAAGGACACAATGGTAGAAAGTAGGGGTTGGAAACCTGCAACTTTGTGGTCATCAGGTTCACGGGCAATTTTTTTTTCCACTGAAATCATGGTTTCCCGTTCAGGCACATTTCGATCTCTTATATCCACAGCCAGCATTAACTTCAGGACTGTTGGACAGTAGCTTGGGAAGTGCTTAGAACAGACATGAAGAAGTATCAGAGTGGAGGTTTGGAGAAGAATAACTGAGGGGAAGAGGAATCTGGGAAGCTGCACATTAAAATTCCTCCCCTGCGCACAAATGATCCCTTTAGTCGTCTATTTTTGTGTTCTGCTGTCCTTTCAACAACGGAGTAATAAAAGTGATTTGTCATCCTCAAAGCCTTTTTCATAAGGCAAAAGCAAGCCAGACATGGGAGCGGGGGGTGGGGGTGGGGGTAGAAAATACTCAGTTAGTCTGCCAACTTGAGCACATTTCGAAATCAGCTAAATAAGCATCCAGCAGGAGACTGTACACACATACCCACATTCTGCACAGGCAAACACTCACTTTGCTATCTTTATGGGGACTTCCCACAGATTTATATAAAACATCCTTTACCTCAGAAACCAAAAGGAGGTCTTTTGGCTGTTCTAGTGGTGTGAATGAAAGTTTCATCTTGAGTAAAACATTTCAGGGGGGCAGAAAGATCCCTCCAGAATATCCAATTATAATGGAAAGAATTGGCAGAATAAACACACACATACACAAACAAACATCAGTGCATAACTCTGCTGCTCTCTTAGTTCATGCACACCTACTGTGTCCTGAGGAATGAAAGCTATAAAAGGAAGATAAAGCTTTATCCTACCTTCTGATGCTACCTAAAGTATACACTACTATTAGTGTGAGCTTATTTGTTTTTATTTATTTGTAGTGTTTTTTATGCTGATTTTTATGCTGATTTATTTATTTATTTGTAGTGTTTTTTATGCTGATTTTTATGCTGATTTATTTATTTATTGTAGTGTTTTTTATGCTGATTTATTTATTTATTTGTAGTGTTTTTTTATGCTGATTTCAAATCTGTGTTTAGTTTTTCCAGCACGTACAGTTTTTGTGATGAAGCTAGTTCTATATTGCATGACTGTGCGCCTATCTGACTTCGCAATGAAAATATTGACACAGTTACTTGATTGGTGCCTGTAGTTTACTAAAAAACGCATGCAAGTCTATTGCAAATCTAATATTACTCATAATTCAAAAATTCGATGTGACTGAAAAAAACTTAAAGCAGATCTGAAATCAGTATGAAAAATTGGTTTAGAAAAGTGTGTTGTGGTTTCTGATGATTAAAAAATTTTTTTTTACCTGTGCAAGTTGTATAATGTGTCAAACTGTAACATTCTCCATGTTTTCCGCTGCTTCTTGTTTTTCACATGTTCCTTATGTCCTTTTCCTGTTTTCTTGTCTAAGTTGGTGTTTACACTCTCCATGTGCCTTAGCCATGTATCTGTGTTGTTTTGCCTTAGTCCCGCCTTAGCCCTGCCTTAGCCCCACCTCCTTGTTGTCCTGCTCACCTGTGTTTGTTCCTGACTCCTCCCCTCCCTAGGTGTTCTTGTTTCCCTTGTTTTAGTTTGGGAGTTTTTTGTATATCACCTTGTATTCTCCCTGTTGACTCTGTTCTTGCAATATTCCTGTTAAATATCCTGTTTTTGTGCTTGTCTTTGTTTAATTTACCAGTCTCTCATGTTTAGGTCTTGCCCTTTAGTTTTGTTCGTTAAGTTACTCTTAGTGTTTTGCCGTGTCCTTGTTTTTGTTTAACCCAGTAGCCCTTGTTTATGTTTTCGTTTTCATTTCTTGTTTTTTGTATTAAACGTTTGTGGACTTCGCACGTACATCCTGCTTGCCTCAACCCTCATTCATTACACAAATAATTTTGGGAACATGTTTGTTGCTGTCTGAACAAAATCTCACATTTCCAAAATTGTAAGGTACACACATGCAATGTAGTGCTGTACCATGAAATATCATACGATGCAATACTTATCACTCCGGAAGGTTTACGTACTGTTCACAGTACACTGTTAGATTACATTACTGGACATTGTTATGGTGGCTATTTACTGTATTGTTTATATTGTTTCTGTCGTAACTTCACCGTGTTGAATGTTGAATCTGCTGCACTGTGGCATTTTGGACAACTTTGTGGGCACAGTTTGGGGAAAAACCTTTTTTATGAGACTGTGTCTCAGTGCACAAAGCAAGGTCCATAAAGACGTGGTTGGATGAGTGTAGAAGAACTTGACTGGCTGCACAGAGCCCTGATCTCAAACACATTCAACACCTTTGGGATGAACTGGAACGGAGTCATTCTTTAGTCCATCATTAATAGTCAGTTTCTGACCCCATCAGGCACTGCAGGGCTGCTAGGGATCCTATCTAGTCAATGTCCTGCTAGGTTGAGAGTGGTCCAGAACCCAAAAATATTCATCCGATGGCGCCTTGGTGATCAGAAACTGACTATTGATGAAGGACTAGAGGATGGCTGACACAACAGATACATGATACAACTCTGTTTAACTGTAATTGTGTACTACAAGGTAGATGTTTCTGATAAAGTTGCTTTTTTGTACACATCGCTGCTGAGAAAGTGACAACCTGTCATTTTTGATGAATGTGTGGATTACACTTCCTACCTGTGTAATGAAGAGATTCTCTCAGTCCCTCCCACTCACATGTATAAAACAGGCAAAATATTGTCCTAGATCCCAGAACAGTTCCTGTCAGACAGTAATTCTGATGACAGAAATAATACTCACCAGGCCGGCTATCGGAGTAGGCAACCTGTTTATCTTCTTCACAAGACCAGGTTTAATGGAACTGAGCAACCTGAAATGAGAGAAAATGAGAGTGATAGGGTGAACATGCAGTTCCATAGCAGATAGCTTTTGCATGCATTTCCAGGCAGCTCCTTTCTGTGGGTCCCCTAGTGGTCATTCCAAAGGTGGAGGGGAAATTCTGTAAGATGTTTTCAATTAATATCAATAAAAAAGTGTCCAATGCAACTCTGTTACAGAACACTGAACACTAGAACACTGCTGGCTCTTGTGAAATGTTGTGACTGTAAAAATTGAAGTGTTTAGATGTGAAAAGTGAAAGTAGGCAATGAAAAGTGCAAGGGTGAGAAAACATCTCCAACAACTTGAGAAAGATGGCTGTGCTGAGATAAAAGCCACACAGCTGCAGCTGTCTTGGACTTTAAAAATTGTGTATGACTGCCTCAACATAAAATACCATTTACAGTAATCCCCAGTTTTACACGGATCAGGCGTCACGGATTCAGTCACAAGTGGATTTTTTCTGAGAACCTAACTGATAGTTTTATCTCCACAATAATGCGGATTCTGCAAATATTCCCTGCATTTTTTTTTGCTTTTTTCATGGCAATATGTTTATTTTTACATATTTTAGATGTAAATTATTAAGAAAAATATAATGTTATAATTTTGTAATAAATATTAAAGTAAATTAAGCTACATTTCCATAAAAATATAACTATAAATATTTTTGTACTGTCCAGAGAAACACAAAGAAAATGCGTCTTTCGTGTCATTAACAAGTTGCCTGCTGCCTGAGGCACAGAAAATCTCAAGAGTTCTTTTTATTCTTTATTTAATTAAACACATTTTTTAAAACAAGAAGATTCAAGGTTTTCGGTGGTGTTACTTAAATGTTTCTAGGACAAAAACTCGCAGAGCTTTAGATGATTCTTTTGGAACAGTCGAAATATCCCTCAGGAGGGATCCCCGACCTCAGAGGATTAAATACCGCTGTACTCAGAGCAGGGTGGACTGAATAAGACGCGCCGCCAGCGAACAGTAAACTGTTCAACTGTAAAAATTATTGGTGATTACCCGTACATTTTACTATATTTTTATTACAAAAAATCTATTAAATTATTACTGTATTTAGCCTGCTTATATCAAAGAAAACGGCAGCGCGTACCAAAGAAAACGCCCGTGCATTAATTAATTGTGGAAGACGGCAGTTGAGTGTAAACTGTCCAGCATGGGTTTAATAATTATGAATAATAATGAATTAATAATAACAACAATAATAATAAAGCTTTACCTTTATATTTTCAGGGTAATGTTTTAAGCTGAGTTTAAAATGAAATTAAAGTGTCATTTTTTCTTAGAACCGAACTTTTTGCTTTTTTTCGTGGCAATATATAATTCTTTAGTGCTAAATTATATCAGTATTTACATTCTGGGACTGAAGGAGTACGGCTTTACCTTTACATTTGAATAATAATGAAGTAATAATAACAATAATAATAATAAAGATTTACCTTTATATTTTAAGGGTAATGTATTAAATTGAGTTTTAAATTATATTAAAGTGTTTTGGGACCATATTTGGGGGCATATTTAGTGTTTACACTATAAAAACAGGCATTTTTAAGTCATTTTTTACCAAAACACAACAACGCGTTTTTTCACTATAAAAAAAACTTTATGTTCTTGGAACGTAACGTCATTGTAAATATATTAAAAACAAAGATTCTTGATGATTTTATTGCTAACTTACCAGCTGAAAAAAAACAAAGAACCAAGTTTCTGTTGCTTTCTAGAAGATCCTAATCATGTCACGATCCTAATCATGATTCTAGTTTTTGGTGGTTCTCTATTGAGATTTAAAGCTCTTCTACACGACACTAGTGGTAACCATTAAGCCAATACTTATTAAGAAGCAAATTCATCATTTAATCCTAAATGCTCTAATGGCCTTTTTAGAAGGGCTACAAAGATGAAATATCCAGTTTGTTTCAGGTTTTGTACATTTTCATGGAAATATATTCCATCAGCATTATTGGAGAAAGAAAAATGCTTAGTCCAAATGAAGGACATTCAAAACAGGCAGAACTTGCATTCATTTTATAGCTACTGTTAGAAGTGGTTAAACAACAGAGCACTCAAGGATGTGCCAGTAATATCACAGCTGCAGTTCGGGCCCCATCACCGCAGCCTAGATGTTATTTCTTATAACACATGATCTCGAGACTTCTATTGCTTTTATTCCACAGTTTTGCAGAGGAATAAAAAAATAGCAAAGACGCTTTTGAAGACTGTTTTAAATATAGGTTTTTAATATTGGCCAATTCTTTTGCCAATAAAAAGTAGAATCCACCACAAAAGGTCAAGCAACCATTATTGTTCCATAGAAACTAGAACCACAAAAGCATGGTGAAAAATACATGGTGTTATCAGACAAAACAACTCAGGCAGAATGGATTTCAGTCCAATTTTCCACACACTACTCTTGGTTTAGTAATGAAACAGTAATGGGGCAGCTGGTGGCCTAGTGGTTAAGGAGTTGCCCCATGATCAGAAAGTTGTGATTTGAATCCCAGGATTGCTAGTGGCACCACTGAGGTGCCCTTGAGCAAGGTATGGTCCCGGCACACTGCTCCTCGGGAGCCCATCATTTCTGCCAGCCCACGGCTTCACTTGGTGAATGAGTTAAATGCAGAGAAGTTCACACTGTGCTGTGGTGTGTTCATGTGTGGCTATAAGGGGCCTCTTTACTTTAAAACCATAGTAAGATGTTCTCTGAGCACTGTTCTCAAGCGACTGCTGGAGAGTCTGTTTGTACTATTTCATCTTTAGCTACTTTCAGACAGCTGCTCTTTAAAGCCTCTTTGAAACTGCAGAAAATACAGACACTCGATCCCAGCCGCTCGCTGACCAGTGAAAACAAGCATTTAGATACGGACTCCCCTGACAGTTCTTCAGAACAACACTGTCAGAACTGACAGAACTCCAACTTCGCTCATGAGTTGTGATGAGCTTCATGTCTGCCAACCACAGCAGGAACTCCTAACCTCTTACTTAAGCAGCCTGACTTTCAACATTGGTCACAGTCTCAGGGGGCCAGGCGTGATCTCGCAATGAGAACATCTGGGGTCAAAAACAGAAATGTGGGAGGGAATGTAGACTAATTAGTCTGGTTTAGCAAACTGTTTTGAACTACACACGCAACATCTACATACTGACGGTGTATTTTGGGGTATTTTTCAGCTATACTGACTTATGTTACATTCTCATGCTCTTAGACAGTTTCTCAGTTTGAGTCTTGGTTTCTCTCAGTGGTTTCTCTTTGTGCCCTTTCTCCTTTTGAGGCTTGGTTCCATCTAGTGGTTCTTCCTCGTGGTCTTTGCAAGTTTTTCCAGTCTTGGTTCTTCCTAATATTCCCAATAGTTATTTATTATTTACTGTTTGTTGTTCAGTGAAAAGCACTTTAAAAAAACTTTACTTACATACTTCTTTCTCTACTTTTAGGGGAACATTTTCTTTGAGTTCTTCTTCATGTTCTCAGATATTTCTGTCCAGACTGTTGCCCTTTGTTTGCTTTGGACCTAATGAGCTACCTGAAGCAGGTAGCAGGTGATGTTCCAGTAGTACTTCCATGGGACATGATACTTGGACAAACTTACTCTTAGATTACTCTTCCTTATTTTTACTGTTTTCCACATTTTAGAGTAACAGTGAAAACATCAAAGCTATGAAAGAACAAATATAGAATTATAAGCTGACCAAAAAGTGTAAAACTGTCCTGACACAGGTTTACATACTCTTAGGTCTGTCAACTACATGTGGAGTCACCTGGGATGTTTTTCCAACAGGACTGAAGGATCTCCAGCTGAGACCTAAAGTTGATCTCAGTCTGAGCTCCTCTGCAGAGAAGGAAGATTGCTCAGGAATGGATGAGGACCATAAAGGTTTAGTGACTAAGCTGTTCCCAGTCACAGATTGTATATCTGAGTGTTTAAATTCAGATTGCACAGTCCCTGAAGCACAGAGACATAAATCTACATCAGTTTATAGATAAACAATAAAATACAAATCCAGACCAATGAAACAACAATTAATAAATAAATAAGCCAGTATAATCGGGGGGTGTGGGTGGAGGTTTGGGGGTGGGCTTGATTGGCATGTCGGATGATGTGGTCAGCGTCAGTTTGACTTTGGACAAAATTTTGCTTGACTTGGGTTTGGACTCATGTGTGTTGGGTTGGGCTCTGCTCATTCAGAAAGGGTTGTATTCAGTGTGTGTGTGTGTGTGTGTGTGTGTGTGTGTAGTATGTGTGATATATCTGGCTAGATGTGTGAGAAGTGAATCACAGTTGAGGATGCACCTGTGGAAGGTTAAAAAGTGACCAGTCACAAAAAGGCATGGAAAAACGAATAAACACACTCTCTCACACACACACACACGCACTTCTGTGTACACACTGTACTTAATTTTAAACAGGAAACACCTGTATACTTCATTTCTATATACTTCAGTAAATTTGGGTCTGAATTTATGACTACACTCACTGACCACTTCATTAGGTTCACTTTCCTTGTATCTGAACTCATTACCCATTATATCAGCCCCACTTACCAGCTATCCTTGCACTTTGTAGTTACTGTTCAGTATGATTTTTTCTAACTATATGTCAAATTTTAGCAGTGTTATATATTTATATATTATATTTACTTGTATTTTGGCTCCTTCTGAAGCAGTCTTAATAATTTTGTTGCATGCAATTATACAATAATAATAAAGGTTTTCTATAGCCATTTCTATTTCTAGTCATTTCTCTGTTAGGTTATATACCTGTTAATCCGGAAATGGCTAGGTCTGCCAAGACACCTGTCAGAAACCGGTCTCTTCGGAAGACACATTCTCCAGCTGCTCCTGCAATCAATCATGCTAGGCTACATGCAGGAGAAAATCAGGTTGGTTCTGGAGAACAAGGAATCTACTGATTAGACGCTGAGGAGTGCCAACGTCCAGATTCGCACTAGCTATAAATGGAAAGCTCATGCCAAAGTCGACAAGGCAATAAGCAGGTTACAGCATAAAGGGATCATTGGCAGAACTCAGGCAGGAAGAGCAGGCCTTGTGTATGGAGAGACTCCAAAGTTCTGGTCCAAGGCCAGCAGGAAGAGAGGAAGGAGTTGATCGTGGCAGAGGTGACGAGCATGGAGAACGTGCGCCTCAAGGTCAAGGCCGTTGCTTAGGGACACCAGGTGGACTGGACGACGTGGGAGGGCGTGGTTCAAAGAAATATCACCTTGGCAGACCTGTGGAAGATCCGGAGACAAGGCTTAGTTTTCTGGTGAGAGCGGCGTACGACTCTCTTCCCTGCCCAAGGAATTTACACCTGTGGCTAGGCAAGGAGGAATGTTGCCGCCTTTGCAACATCATGAGCGCGAGCCTCCACCATATCCTATCAGGCTGCAAGACAGCACTCTCCCAAGGCCGGTACATATGGTGCCACAACTTTGTCCTGAGAAAACTTTCAGAGGTTTTGGAGGGGCAGAGGCAGAAGGCAAGCAGTGGGCACACCTTGCCAGTGAAACAGCATATCCGGTTTGTTCAAGAAGGGAGAGGTGGAGTAAGCACCGCTCAGAGAACACTAAAGAGACCATTGCTCATGACCCAGGACTGTTGCATGAGAGTCGACCTGGGTAGGAAGTTTCAGTTCCCCTTTGAGATCACTACCACAAGCCTGCATCCAGATAACGTGCTGTGGTCCAGCAGCTCCAAAATGGTCCTCCTCGTTGAGTTAACCATCCCGTGGGAGGCAGGTGTGGAGGCTGCATAGGAGCGGAAGAAGCTGAAATACTTAGACCTCGCAGCTGAGTGCAGGGAGGCAGGATGGGACACCACCGTTTGCCCAGTAGAGGCTGGTTGTCATGGCTTCATGTCGACATCAGTGGTCCGCCTCCTGAGAGATATGGGGGTGTCAGGTGTTAGCCTTCAGAAAGCCATTAAAGAGCTGGCAGAGGAGGCAGAGAAGAGCAGCTTTTGGCACTGGTTAAAGAGGAGGGATGCACACTGGGGCACAACTTAGCACGAGGCCAGGCTGCCCCGTCACCAGAAGACATTCCAGGTTCAAAGGGGCAAAACGTCAAGGAGTGGTGGTACCCGGCTGATGACCCTGTGAGTCGGCAGGCTGTGTGAGGCAGTGATGCCCTAACAGGCAAAGACCTGCCAGTGAATTTATTTTTTCAGAATTAAACACAATATGAGGCATTATGGGAAGTTTTTTTAGAACTTCATTCTTGATGTTGTACAGTCTAATGCCTCATAGTTTCCTGTCTTAATTTTCACTTCTTTCTATCACGTGAAACCGATGACACTGAAAAATACTGACATTATGCTAATTCTTTGAAAGATAGTGTGCTGTGCAGGGCTATTTTGAGCCAACCTAGACCAGTCAGAAGTTAGTCACCAACTTAATTATCAGAAAAACAGCTATCCAAAACTCCTCAACTCTTTATTTTTCATGGAACGTTTACATTCTCATCTTTATAAGACCTTCCCAGAAAGGATAAGCATCTCTTCTGTGTGTGCGTCTTGGCTGTTGCTCACCCAGTTAACGATGACGACATAGTAATTACCAAAGTGTTTCCTCTGTAGGCATGTAATGAGGTGTAGTTAGCTCTACTTTGAAGATTTGATTGATGACGCCCCCTGAAACCTCAAACTCAAACTTGTATGAGCAAGGCCACTAATGGAAACTAATAGAGCGGTTTCAAAAGAGCACAAGATCTGGACGGCCAGCTGCAGTGATCTGCAGGACTGGTTTGAGGAACACTGTTCAAGGGCTACATTTGGTAATACTGGATACATTTGTATGGTAAAATCATTCGATTTATTTTTTGTCATTCTTGTCATTTACAAATTACATTCTTATAAACAGTGATTTCGATATTAAAAATACTATCTGGCATCTGCAACTATATTGTCCACTTATTGTTTCAGAAAATTATAAAGAATTACAAGGAAAAGACTGAAAAATCCCAGACTTTGTTCCATCAGTTCAGCAGTTTTAGTGTGTTGTTAGCCTGTGCTCCACCACATCTTTCAGAAAAGGTCACAGGATCAGAAAAGATGGAATTGAGTTGTCCCAGCAGAAACTCAGCATACCATTAACATTTATCCATGTCGTAAATGCTAAGCCATTAGGTGGTAAAATATGATATATGGTGAAAAGTGTGTAAAGAAAGAGACAGTGGTTTGTGGACAAAATACCCAAGATATGTTATCCAGTGAAAATGAAAGCAAGGAGCAATAGAAATTCAAGCCTCAGAGATGAAACTGTTAACAAGTGCATTTAAAGTTAAAGAACAGTCTAAAATCTGACAACCAGTGAATAAGATGTCAGACATGCATTGTTACAGATACTTACATCCTATAAAGGAAATTTGTTTTATTTGACATTTATTTTCATTCATAGTATTTTCATATTTTCACTTAACAACTTTCCGATGCTAGACAAAAATAAAAATCTGCAGTTGGAAAATGGATAAATGATAAAAGCTGTGGCGTGCAAAAACTTCTGACTGGTTGTGTAGCTTTCAGAGGAATTTAATGCTTTAGACGTCTGGCTCCTATCAACACCACTGCGAACAGTTCTGACTTGGTTAGATAAGCCAAGCCTTAAACAAAGCATTTTACATCAAACCACACGGAGGGATGGAACTATGCAGAAATTTTGAAAAATGAGTGGAATTCTTCTTTTAAAAGCATCTGAAATACAACCCCATAGGTTCTGCCATATCTGATTATTTAAGATGGAATGATGAAAGGGGGCTTCTGTTGGGCCAGATATGCGGTGACAAGGCACGACCTGGCGAACGGTCAGTAAGGTCAGTGTGTGTGTGTGTGTGTGTGTGTGTGTGTGTGGTCTGATTCTTTGTCCTGCTGCTGCTACATTTAAACATCCATTCAGTGAAGAATGTCAGTGTGAGTCCAAACCTCCGTTACCACGGCGCCCCACTGGGACAACAACCCCCCCCAAACACAAACACACACAGAATGCAGACCACCTATGTGAAATGTATCTATGTGTGTGTTTTTGTGCGCGTGTGTGTGTGTGTTTGTGTGTGGATCTGTATGTGTGTTTGTAGTGTATATATATGTGTGTATATGTGCGTGTGTGTTTGTAGTGTATATATGTGTGTATATGTGCGTGTGTGTTTGTAGTGTGTATATGTGTGTATATGTGTGTTTGTAGTGTATGTGCGTGTGTTTGTAGTGTGTATATATATGTGTATATGTGCGTGTGTTTGTAGTGTGTGTGTGTGTTTGCAGTGTATATATATGTGTATGGGTGTTTTGTAGTGTGTGTGTTTGGAGGGTATATATATATGTATGTGTGTATATGTGTGTGTGTGTTTGTAGTGTATATATATGTGCGTGTATATGTGCGTGTGTTTATAGTGTGTATATATGTGTGTGTGTTTGTAGTGTATATATGTGCATGTGTTTAGTGTGTGTGTGTGTGTGTGTGTTTGTAGTGTATATATATGCGTGTGTATATGTGCGTGTGTTTATAGTGTGTATGTGCGTGTGTGTTTGTAGTGTATATATGTGTGTATATGTGCGTGTGTGTTTGT
>JBBJLS010039638.1:0-13997 GCA_037577275.1 Bryconaethiops microstoma
TGTTGTATCATTGGTTCTTGTCTTTGTTTCATGGGTATTTATTGAGTTTTTGTTTTGTGCACAGTTGTCGGTCAACCTGGTCCTTACTCCTGTTTCGTTCTGGTTCTCCCGCTTGTTTTGCTCATGTCTCCTTTTGGTTTTTTGTCTATTGTTCTAGAGTGTGGCTCACATGCCGGTTTTGTTTTGGTTTATGTCTGTCTAAAATAAAAGTATCATTATGATGCATTTTGACTTTCCATGGTGCGTGTGTGCGTGCCCAGCATGTGAGGAGAAGGGGACATCCCGTGACAGATTGACCGACCTAACAAATAAGGGCGCCACGGTGGTCTCACTGCAGGCAGTATCTAAAGGACTTCAGCTTCAGCTGGACCTGCTCGAGAGGTGGGTAGGTGAGCTAATCGCGACCAGCAGCCCTTGGCAGCCATGCTCCCGAGCGCCGAGACCACCACACTCCCAAGCACCCAGACCACGCTCGTGAGGACCGAGGAGACCACTACGCTCTCGAGCACCCAGACCACGCTCTCGAGCACCGACTCCACACGCTCAAGCGCCCAGACCACGCTCGCGAGTGCTGAGGCTACTATCCAGAGGCCGGACCAGCACCCAGGAGACGGCTGCAGCCTCCCACGCCTACTCCCCAGCTTTGTGTACCAGCTCCAGGTAGCGTAGTCGGGGCAGCCCGGAGCCCACAGTCCATGGACCTTTTGGGCCCTTTAGGGCCTTTTAGATGAGCCTTTAGGCCTTTTAGTAGAGCCCTTGAAACCCGTTTAGCCCAGCCGCTTAGCCTGTTTGCCCAGCAGCTTAGCCCATTCGCCCAGCAGCTTAGCCCAGTAGAGGGGCAATTAGCTGCAGAGGGGCTGTTAGCCGCAGTGGGGGTTCCAGAGGGGCTGTTAGCCGCAGTGGGGCTTCCAGAGGGGCTGTTAGCCGCAGAGGCGCTTCCAGAGGGGCTGTTAGCCGCAGAGGCGCTTCCAGAGGGGCCTATTATAGCCACAGAGGGGCCTATTATAGCCACAGAGGGGCTGTTAGAAGGGTCCGTTGCAGTCACAAAGAGGCCCATTATAGTCACAGAGGGGCCTATTATAGCCACAGAGGGGCCTGGGGCCTTCCCATGAATTTTTTTTTGGGAGGTACTGGGGTCTCCGCAAGCTCTGGAGGAGCTCCCTGTAGGAAAACTCTGGGGGTGTGCCTTAGGAGTGGGGATACTGTCAAGCCTGGCCACTGTGGCGGTGGGTGGCCATTAGAGGCCACCTTTGTTTAAGTTTGTGTTTTGGGTTGTGGGGCTTTTATTTTGAAGGGTAATTGGGTGTTTATGTTCACAGCTGTGTTGAGTTTATGTTTAGTGATTCTGTTGTATCATTGGTTCTTGTCTTTGTTTCATGGGTATTTATTGAGTTTTTGTTTTGTGCACAGTTGTCGGTCAACCTGGTCCTTACTCCTGTTTCGTTCTGGTTCTCCCGCTTGTTTTGCTCATGTCTCCTTTTGGTTTTTTGTCTATTGTTCTAGAGTGTGGCTCACATGCCGGTTTTGTTTTGGTTTATGTGTGTTTAAAATAAAAGTATCATTATGACGCATTTTGACTTTCCATGGTGCGTGGGTGCGTGCCCAGCATGTGAGGAGAAGGGGAAACTCCGTGACACCACTGCTGATATAAACAGATTCAAACAATTTCATAGGTGCCTAAGACTTTTGCACAGTACTGTGTCTGTATGTGTGTATATATATTAGAGGCCCAACTTGGTCTCACGTGTACAATACCATATGCTTCCACAAACACTACCGTACCCTTGCTAATGTGTTGTCTTGCTGTCCTTTATTTACTATTATGCTCGTCTACACAGATTACTATTCTCTCTGACACACAAAACAAAACTTTCTTATATGTACCATCATACCAATTGTATATACTACACTTTTAACTTAACAGAGATAACTATATTCTTTTACACATATATCTGCAAACGATAGTTCATGTAAGAGAGTATAACTGTATATGTGAACAGGTATGGTAATTTACATACAATATTAACCTCACTTATGTGAAGTCACATAGTTATACTCTCTTACATAAACATTTTTATATATGACATGGGTATGATAGTATAACGTGTAAAAGATCTCTGTTAAAGAGAAAGTGTATTATTTATAAAACGAAGTATCAACTGAAAGCACACAGTAGGTGTTTCTAATTAACTCGTGGGTGAGTGAACTGCTGACAATTTTTTTTCCTCCAGACGTAAAATGTCATGTCATGACCGAGGTCTAAATGGACTGACATGATCTTCTGCACACATATAGTAAAGCTCATTATGAGAGGAAGAATTCACAGGTGATGGATTATTGCTGGTGTTTTATTGTTCTAAAACAAAACCGCCTACTGGGACAAGACGTTACGAAACAAGGCATTGCAAGAAAAAGAATGCATGACTTACAGTGGGTATGAAGTTCGTAGCTGGTGTCTGATGAAGTCATCCTAAACTAGCCACAGCAGGATCTCCAGTCATTTCTTTTCTGACAAAAACACACACTTCCCGTACTGTGTTCTACAAGTAGAAATGTGTAATCATATACTGAAATGATGCAGTAACATGTGTATAGTTTAAATTTAATACTTTACTTCGTAGCATTTAAGAACAACGCTTAGAAAAACCATTCTAGATCTGCATAGAACCATGTTTGTAAATGTAATGTGGACGTTTAAAGATCGTTTAAAGTTTTATTTCAAGTTTCTTTCAAGTTTCTTTACATTCTGTTGAAGTTCCTTTACATTCACCCTTTATGTATTTTTACTCTAAATAATCACCCATTGAAATAGTATACAGAAGCTGGGGAGGTGGTTCTTCTATGGCACCACCCACAGATCTCTTCCTGGAGTGCTGAAGTGTTAGTATATTGGCCTCAAAAAGTATTTGAACACATTAAGTTTTGGTAAATGTTAACAAAGTTCTTTAGATCACATCATAAGATACGTAACCAAATTATATTTGTTTCAGAGAAAAACATCATACATGCGGTGGACTATTTGAACTCCACTGATGGTACGGTAAAGCACTGAAGTGGGATCCTCAAGTAATATTTCTGACAATGGTGAGTTTGTGCGCTTGTATTGGTTGATGGGATTGAGAAAAGAACAAAGACAGCTTAGATGAAAACCTTCAGAAGTCTGCAAAGGTACCTTTTGGAATAATACTTTGGCAAGAAGAGTGCAACCAAAAATTCAGTATATTCTCTGAAAATATTTTCCTTATTTCTTCTCAAGCAAGATTTGGATGTCATTAATAACTATTTATTCTTTGTTTCCAACAAACAAAACACCACAGTGACAAGCAGCAAAAGAAGAAAAAAGCAAAGGATGCAAATATTGTCAATTAAATACATTATCAAAAGCAACGTATTTGTTTGGACCCAAGGGCTGAAGCGCTGGAACGACACTTAAGAAACTTCAAAATGCCTTTTAAATGGCTGTGTGACCAATGAACCACCACTTTTCCTGTCTCTGCTGTAGTTAAGGTCTTGGTTAGCTTCACAATTTATTTAATAAGTAGAAGTAAACACAGTACATGCAGGTCAAACTGTATATAAAACAACAAAAACATAAATACATAAATATGATAAACCATTTTTTTTACAATTTATAAATAAGTGAATGACGGCATTTCCCTTGCTACAATATACACAAACACTCTCACAGAGAGTAGATTCCTTAACAGAGACAAAGCCATTGACTGTCACAATACCATACACAATTCTCCATTGGAGATCATCTAATTTTTTTCTCTTATATAGATCACACATTGGCCCTATACCCAATCTCTACAAAATGGTAACTCTTTGTGGGACACACCCTTAATATAACTTTGAACTGATTAACCATTGAATTTAGACAACATGTGATACCTCTGTCAGGTTTCTACATAAAAATGAATGTACATGGCAGCAGCTACAATACACATGGATGCATTGTTGACAAGAATATCCATGGAATCAAAATGTAGAAAATATCAGTCCAAAAAAACAAGAAACAAAATAAAACCATGTCCTACTGGAAAATGAGGACATGCATGACGTCAGTTGTACAACAGTCATATTCTTAGTAACAGGGTGCTGTTCACATTCATGATTGTTAGTTGTATCATATCAAGTTCACAAATGAGGAGTATCTGGATCTGTTTCAGACAGAGTAATGAACACAAGGAGAACTGGCAGGAAAAACAACAGTATGCTTGGAATATTGTATCCTTGAGGCACTTGTTTAAAATGGTATTCCCAATGTCAGGAATAATGAAACTTGAAGAAAACAGGTTGCCCACCAGGCTGAATTAATCCATTTAAATGAATGGGTGACAGAAAAAGGAAGGACCATTAAAGTGCTGGTCGAGGAATCAGGCTCTGTTGAACACGTGGACCGGGATTTTATACTACGGTGTTCCTCTGCCGGTATGGCGGTGGTGGCAGGACTTGTCCTGGCTTAATGGCTTCAGACACCGATAGGTACTCTGGGTTGCCAGCCACAGTAGACCGGACACGGCCATTTTGCTTATAGTGTTTCTGCTTGTAGAGGTTTATGTTAAGGTTTTGAGAGGAGTCTGGAGGAATCTCCTGGGATGCTTTGACCGGAAGACTGTGTTGCCAGTACTCCGGGTTATCAAAGGTCTTCCAATACTTCTTGCTCATCATCATGGTTCCAGTAGGACCTGGTTGAGGTGAGCTGTTTGAGTGAATAGGGTGTCCTGGGAAACTACTTTTTCCAGTAATTACAGACTTTGTCATATGAACTTGCTGATTTGTAAAACCAGGCTGGACTTGTTGGTTGACGTGGCATGTTTGACTTGAAGGAGAATGATGTCCAGACTTGCTGGTGTGATTAGTGTGGATAGCTTGGGCCAAAAGGGCATTATGGCCATTTTGACTCATGGGTCCACTTTGAGGAGGCTGAATGGGTGGAACTGCAAAATGAACATGTGCTCCCTGGCTGTGGAGATGGGGTCTTCCTGTTTGGGTGGTAAGGGATGCATGGCTGCTAGTGCTACTGTTTGCACTTATCTGCTGTAAGGCAGAAGCACCATTTTTTTTCAGAGCTGCTTGGTTTATACCACCTTTGTTGTGGAATGTGTTGAGGTAAAGGGGTTCTTTAAAATACTGCTCATCAACCACAGGATATCCATCCAGGGGGCTGTGGTAACCAGGGTTCTCCAGTGCATGAATCTCACTATTTATTCGTCTTGTGGTGAAAGGATTCTCCTCAACAGGATTCAGATAGTCTACAAAGATTAAGAAAAAAGGTCACTACACATCACGTAACATGTGCTAGCACTTAAAAAGCAAGCCATCCATATAGTGCTTGGGTTGGACATGTGGTTCTGAAAAGAGCCGTAATTGATTTGTCTACATTTTATTAGTATCTTATACAGAAATAATGTCAGAAAATTCTAAGGTACAAGACACTAATTGATAGCATATTTGCTTATTTTATTGCTTATGCACCCCAACTGTCAATCATCAGACCAATCAAAGTATCTTTCAAGACAATCATGCACCAGGTTCAGCTGTGAAGCCTCAGGCCTTTACCACTTTGACAAAATGACAAAAAAAATTAAATGTAGTTCATCTTGCGTCCAAAGTTTACTTTAGTTTTGTACAAGAGCTACAAGGGTAATAAAGCTAATGCCAAACTGCAATGCAAAATCATCACACACCACAGGGTAATCTCAGCAGGCTGTACTGTTAACATAACTGTTATCTGTAGATCTGTATCTGTTATCTGTAGATAGATGTAATGAAAAAAAATGTACTTTATACCTTTTTAGAAAACTGTCACACTGGTCTATTTGAGATTACTTGATTCCACATGATTTGAAGCAGGTCTGCTTAGTGCAGTTTCATTACTTGCCACCTATCATAGCTTTTATGCAAAACTAAAGAAGCTTACTTCAGATACCAAACATAAATTGACTGATACTATTCGAGTTTCTGGCTTGAAGTCACTGCTTTAAAAGGAACTGTTAGAAATCATTTGCTCACAAACCAAGAAGTACCACAGATAAAGCTATCAACAAGAACATTCTCTCATTACCTGAGGAACTCTTATCATCCCGGGGGGCCACACAGCCGTCCTCATTAGCACCACCCCTCTGTGTTATTTGCCCCAGGAAGACAGTAGGGTCAACACTGTAGTGCTGGCTGCTGCTTTCCTCTGCAAAACCAACACCGGGTGGTTTCTTAAGGCTTTCGTTGCAGTGCTTTTCCTCCTGGGGGGGCTTAGACAACCACTGGGTCTCCACTGGATCCGACAAACCTCCAGTAGAGATGGATGACACCCGGGAGTGGATCTCTGCCATTTTATGAGGGTTAAAATCTCCATCATGATGCCAGCACTGATTCTGTTGAAGGAAAAGAAAACTTGTTTTTTGTCTTTCACATGATGGCAAAATGCAAAAAGGCCATATATTATTGTGGACAGTCCATAAAGAGCTTTACTCGTATGCTATATGCTATTATAGAATTCATGACTCTAGCCCTTTTAATCAAATACAGCTTTTGAATGGCTTTGCCTTTGCAGCAATACCTTTGTCAGAAACTGATGAAATACTAGAGGATGTTATAGTCTCCAACCTAAAAAGGTGAAGCTACAGGCCATGGGTTCTAATAAAGTGTTCAGTCTATTGCTTTTAAACATGTTTCGCTGTGTTTCGATCCGAATGCTACTGTAGTACTATCTGCCTCATTATGAAGATACAAGACTTCATACGGGTTTGGAGTCCGGTTTTGCTATGGATGGGTAGGCGTGAGGAACCAGATACTCATCAGCATCCATCAGTTCTCTCAGATCATCCTCGCCCAGAAGACTCTGGAACAATTTACAGTGGTTGGGACTGGGCAGCTTCATGCAGTCATCCCCCTGAGATAAACATAGGACAGAACAGTTCTCATTTCATGCAGGAGCATTGCAAAAAAGGCCTTTATCATGACAGTGTCTCTCACCTGGATGACGAGGTACCTCTGAGGGTCTCTGGCCATTCTGCAGAACTCTGCTGCAAGCTCTTTAAACCTGGGCCTGCTGTCAGCATCAATCATCCAGCCTTGAAGAGGGTGATGGAACATGACAATGTTAGACTGTATGCCAAGAGACCTTTTTTGTGTTTATGCATCAGTTATAAACAGGGGATGGAGATGTCAACATGAGGATATTTAAAAGCCCACGTTGCCTATTTTAAAAGGGACAGTCCATCAGTTTTCAAACTAATCTCATTCTGCATTCTCAACTGCTGAATTCTCCAAATGAGCATTTGGCATGTCACTATATAAAAATTACACTCCAACCAATCAGACATGGAAGAGTGTATTATGGTGTCCTTATCAAGTATTGTTCATTATTGTATTTATGTACAGTACCTTTACGCTATTAAGGTATATGCATTTTTTACTTTCATTCCAATCTATCTATCCATCCATTATCTGAACCACTTATCCTATCCAGAGTTGTGTTAGAAGGGGGGTTGGAGCCTATACAAAAGGCCAAGGGATAGGAAACACCCAGCAATGGGTGCTATTCCTGTCCACTTCCTGTCATACGCATTACTCTAAAGTGAGAGAAAACTGAATAATTTTTAATATCCCAAAAATGTATAATGCAATTGTTTGAGGAAGTCTGCGGTGGGCTGGTGCCCCATCCAGGTTGAGTCCCTGCCTTGGGTCCGTAGACCCTGGGATAGACTTCGGGTACCTGTGACCCTAGTAAGGGTTTAGCAGTTACAAAAAATGAATGAATGTTTAAAGGAGTGTATCTAGTGCACTATTTGCTGAACTCAGCATTCTAGCCATCCCAGTATGACAATACTATTTTTAGATCACTATTAATCTTTCTTTTAAAAAAATCCCATCTGAACTCATTGAAGGTGAAGTGTTTGGAAGCTCCAGGGTATCGGTGGTGCTAGTGAACTGGGTGCTTGTCTCTTGCTGCTCCCCGGGGATGTTCTTGGCATCACTAATGAGCTGGTATGGACACTGTCCTTCATGGCACCAACCCCTTGTTTTCCTCTGTAGCCCTTGCCCAAACAAGAGAGCCCAGTGGCTTCAATGTCCTCTGTGACATTCACTGGTGTTCCAAAAAAAGTTTTCCACAAAAATACAGTTTTTTCAGATCAGAGGTTTTTATGATAAGAATGTCATGTCAAGGAAAAGTGTCAAAAAATGCACCATTAACTATAGATTAACCAAATCATTTGTTTAAAAACATCAAAGAATGTCAAATTACATCTTGAAATGGCTACAATATCCCTCATGCAGTTACGGCTCAACTGGTTCCATACTGGAATGGCATTCCAATTCAAAGAACGATAAAATCCCATTTGTCTCTGGCTCTGCAACATTCAGGGTCAGGAAGCTACACTGGTGACAGCACGGCTATACAAACCATTCAGTCCCTGGCAGACATTCTCTTGCTCCCACCTCAAATGAGCTTGATCTTTATTTCCCCACAATTTATTACCTCTCCAAATCTCACACTCCAACACTTTATCTAAATGAGAAGAAAATACTCAAGCAATCAACATGGCCGAAATAACAGTCAATCTCACCATACCAATGGTGAAACCAGCCAAATACATTTTTTCTATATTTCTATTAGTCTTTCGGAAAACTCAGCTGATGTTCTATGACAGTAGGCGGTATGTTATACTATCAGACCCTACAGTATATATGTGTTACCATTTTAAGTTACGCTAACTGCATATTCACCAGTTAGTTTAAACAAACTTCATGTGTAATCAAATGTGAAATAGCCTAATCAACCCCCCCCCCATGGCTTACCTTTTACATGGTTTGAAAGCACAGACCCTCCTATAGTGGAAATTTGCAAGTCCTTCTTGCAGATTCTGAAGGGCTACGTGTGGATTGTCTAACTAACACTCATTAAGCCTGCAATTTCCCAGGGCCTTGCTGTCTCCCAGTCACCATTCAACCAACTGCTGCACATCAAGAAAGATGTGTAGATCACACTATAGCCATATTCGACTGGCAAGTGTGGTTTGTGCAGTGTCATTTTCACTTTATGTGAAAAATTAAAGACATTAGGCTCTCTCCAACGTATTTCTTTATCTACACAAACTGTCACATAGTGATTAATTATGAAAGTAGGATGATTCGTTTCAAGCACTTTTTACAAAATTCAAGCACTTTTTCATCCTTGAAAACATTATATAACAATTCAAGCATTCATATAAACTCTGTCTTGAAGAATAGTTTATCATGTTTCCTGAAGGATTTTCAAAGACTCATTTTCAGTCCAGTTCCTGAACCTGACCAGTTTCAGAGGAATGTTTGTTAAGCCACACAGTGAGCTATGTATGAATCATTCAGGTAGAACAAAGTACATCTAAATAAAGGCCTGAACCAGTGAATAAACAGGTGCAGGTGATTCCAGACAATCAGGCCAGTGATCAGTATACTGGTGGTGCTTTAGTAACTTTGCAACCTTTCATAGTAAAACATTTGATCCCATTTCTTTCATTTAATCTATTATTCTTAACATTCCACCCAAACATAAGACAGTTTGACAGGCATTAGTATTATTGCTCCTGTAAGATGATTCAAAGCAAAATATAAAGAAATCCGGAGTACAGGACTGTGTACACACAGGGTTTTATTTGTTGAGGTTCAAAGTGTTTCAAGCCAGGTACCCGGTGCCTTAGAATAAAGTTAGAACCTGTAGTGTGTTTTGTATAAACTAGTAGGACTGGGTCAGTCAGCTATGGGTCAATCGGTCTTAATCAGATGACAGTCCAACAGGCAAATAGATCCAAATTGACAGGCAGAAGAACTGAATCATATAGTCCAAGAAAATGTGGTCAAAGTCCAATAAGACAATCCAACAAACAAACAGAACAGACAGGGCTGGGCAAGAATCAAAGTCAATAAAATCTTGCACAGGAAACCAAAAAACAAAAACCCACAGGTGCTCAGTTATGCGGGTGCTCAGTTATGGTCAGTTATGCAGGTAGGAACTCTACTAATACTTCACAAAGTTTTTACATGAACTGGGTGTATTAATCCTGCTGAATCAAAGTCATGTAGTTAGAATTCAGGAGAATTTGACTGGGTTTAAACGGTCTTTGTGGAGATCTGAGTCAGTGGAATGGAGTGAGAGCGAATCTCCAGATTGGAGTCTTGTCAGGACCTGACAATTTACACATGCAGCAGTGAATGTCACACTGATGTACAACCACAATGGGAAATTACCAAAAACATTTTTTGTGCTTAATTGTAATTTGTTTAATAGCTATGAGGTATTTTCAGTATGAGGGTAGATTCAGATTCAGTGACAGATTTAACGCACTGTAACTTTCACATCAAGTCCACTGAGCTTTTTCTTTTTTAACACTGGGAACATGAGAAGAAGGCAAAGAGGAAGGAGAAACAGATCCGCTGAGAAGTTACAAAGACAATGTCATTATCTTAGCCTTCTTTTACCCAGTGCAGCTCAAAGTTGCAGATACTGAGCAACAAATTCTGCTAAAAAGAATTCAACAAAGAACACAGGTGCATCCACTGATTCACAGGAGCTGATACTCAAGCAAAGAAGTCACAAAACCTGGAGATGTACCTTTCTGAGACGTCTATGCCCATCCAAAACATGCAACACTTGCTGTGGCTATTGAACACCCTGACTGATAAGGGAGTTAAGCAAGGATTCAGGTTAGAGCTCAACTTAGAGCTGTTTGAGCGTGGAGTATGCATATGAAAGTCATCTTTAGAATTCATGCACAGGTTTTCAAAACTTGATTTGCTTGATACAAAGAGAGACTGTTCTAGATACACAGAATATATAACTATAAAATATATATGGTTTAAAGTCAAACAAAAACTAATCCGTATCAATACTTTTATCTCAATTTATGGAGTTTTTAAAATCGCATATGGTCCCAGGCCTATGATCTAAAATGGAAAGAAGCAATTTACATTTATGGCATTTAGCAGACGCTTTTTATCCAAAGTGACTTCTATTCCATTTCCTAACTACAGGGGACAGTCTCCCTGGAGCAACTGGGGGTTAAGGGTCTTGCTCAGGAACCCAGTGGTGGTGTGCTGGAGGTAGGATTCGAACCCATGACCTCTTGATCCAGAGGCAAGTATCCTACCCCACTAGGCTCATATGAGATGTTTGTCCAGTTGCTCCAGGGGGTTTGTCTGCTCCGCTTACATCCAGGGATGAAATTTACCGCAGTTGTCAGTGAAAAACATGGTTGCTGCAGAAATGCCTGTTGCAAGCTTGACTTTGTTGATGGCTTGTTGCCTCACTGATCAGATGTCTAAGCTAAGTTTTAGCTAAGTAACTGAAACATACATATTTTGTTCCGTCTTTGGAACAAAGAAGGTGAGTTTCTTTGTCTTCTTCAAGACAATGTTCTCCATTGAAATGCTTGCCTTGGCTAGCAGGCACTGCAGGGAGAACTAGGTGGTTGTTGGGGCCTGCTGTTCATAACCTTTAGGACTTCTGGTGGTGCTGCCACCTGTTGGAAACATGGGATCCTGCACAGTGTTGTGTAGTTGTAGTGGTTTAGTGTTGTGTACGTTGTTGTTGTTGCATTGATTCAGTGTTATGTATGTTGTTGTTTCGTAAATAAAATAAATGTTGCAAACATGAAGAGAGATTCCAAACTATTCTAAAGTGTTACCAACTGTAAAGCCAAGTGTGTGTGTGTTTGTGTAGGTTTTGCCAGTCCAGTGACAGGCATGGCAGTACCGGGACAGAGCACGATGCACAACGCACTGCATGTGTTTATGAATGGCTCCATGTCTTCTGTGCAGGGATCAGCAAATGACCCAATATTCCTACTGCACCACGCCTTCATAGACAGGTAACACACACACACACACACACACACACACACACACATACACACACACACACACACACACACAAACAAACATGCATACACTCTCATGACACCCCCATATTTCTGCTGCACCATGCCTTCACAGACAGATAATACACACACATACACACACACACACACACACATTTACACACACAAACATTTGTAAATCCCCTGTATTCCTACTGTACCATGCCTTCACAGACAGGTGACACATACACATTTAAAGAATTTGCCACTGTGTACTGTGTTTGTGTTGCTGCGGTGGGGTTGGTGTAATTCTGTGTGTATGTTTTTGTGTTGCACAGTATATTTGAGGTCTGGCTGAGGAAACATCAGCCCCCTCGCACTCACTATCCAGACAGCAACGCCCCCATTGGACACAATGATGGATACTACATGGTGCCCTTCATTCCTCTCTACAGGAATGGAGACTACTTCCTGGGAACAAAACCTCTGGGATATGAATATGCCTACCTACTGGACCCAAGTGAGTCTCACACACATACATATGCACAAATGTTCAGAAACTATTAAAATACTTGTAATAATAAAGGTTCAAATGAACAGAGTTCTACATCTTAACACTGTAAAAATCGATTAGTCTACATTGGTTGGGAAGATTTGACACAACAGGTAGTGATGATGGTGAAGGTAAATGAGCTTCCTAAAGTTCTTATGATTACCACTGGAATAGAAAAAGGTATTCCTAACCATCACCGGGAACACCCCGTCAGAACCGCTGGCTCTGAAAGATGCAAGAGGAACATGAGTGAAGCAACATACTGGAAGATCTTAGAAAAGAACTTAATATAATCAGCCAAGAAAGAGGGAAAGATGGATATTCCAAAATAACAAGTCCAAACACACACTGAGAAAAACTAAAGACTGGTTTCTGAAGAACATGAAGGAGCTGTGTGGCCTCACTGATCTCTTGACTTTAATCAGTCCATCAATGTGATCCTCGTAACCTTAGAGAGCTAAAGATGGTTGGAGGAATGGGCAGAAACTGAACACAAATCATCATTAATCTGGGGTGTCTGAGTTTGTTTTTTCAGCAATCTGTAAAGCTTGTCTAACCTCACAACAGTAGCTATGGAAGAACACACTAATGAGTAAGAGCATGGAATAAATACACTGCTTCCCAGTCTGCTTAGTTCTTGGGCAGTGTACACACATGACATGCTCTCACACTCTCCCTGTGTTGCAGGTCAGCGGTTCATGCAGGAGTTTCTCACCCCGTACCTACAGCATGTGCAGCAGATCTGGCCATGGTTGTTGGGGGCTGGTGTTCTGGGGGCTCTCCTTGCTGGCATCATCACCACACTCCTCATCTTCACCTGCTTCAGAGGAACAAAGAATGAGAAACGCTCAGCATATGGAGAAAGACAGCCATTACTGCACAGCAGTGACGAAGAGGCCACTGCGTCTTATCAGACTACACTATAAACACACACAAACACACACAGACCACTATACATATCCAGATAGGTCATTATGAACACAGCTACACACACACACACACACACACACACACACAAACACACACTTAAGTGTGTCAGGGAGGTCAGTCAAAGGGCTGCTCTGAGTCAGACGGTCCAGGAGAGGTCACATGACCTCCTGCAGGCTCCACCCACTCTGGACATCAAAATGATTCGAGAGCCTAAGGAGCTGTAAGCCACGCCCTGAAGACCACAGAACCAATGAGAACAAGAGACTGGTGCTTTTATCACAGAGATCACTGTACTGTACGTCACGACTCACGTCTGCTCCGGAGTCCATTGGGTGTTTATGTGATTTGTCATATTAATATTAATATATCTTAATTAAAAAGAAACATAAATATACCTGTTCCTGTGGTCGTTTACGGTGCACCTAGAACTGAGTGTAACCTGATAACTTTATGGCTCTGTTATCAGTGACATTCTACAGTCAGTGATGTAACTAGAAATAACTTGAAACATGCTGACCTTACAGCTCTACAGTGACGTATCTAGAAGTGATTGAAACTTGCTTATACTGTACTACTTTATAGTCATATAGACATATCTGTGGTGGTGGTGGCCTAGTGGTAGGATACTTGCCTCTGGACCAAGAGGTCATGGGTTCGAATCCTACCTCCAGCAC
>JBBJLS010039676.1:0-13994 GCA_037577275.1 Bryconaethiops microstoma
TTATTTCTGTGACCATTGTGAGTTTTTCTTTCATTGACTGAAGGGTACCAACAATTTTGTCCACGTGTGTATTTACTTCTGTGCTAATACTTTGCTTTTTGTACATTTTACCTTCTCGTGCATCGCCAACAGTCTTTATGTGCAGGTTAATTTGCTTTTCAGCTTTTTTTTTTTTTATTCTTCTAATCCAAACACAGAAATTTCTAAAACTGAAAGTGAGACCAATCAGTAGTACAAACTGATGTTCATCATCTCATCATTCCTGTTGCCCAATGCCACTTGTTGCAGGACCTCAAGTGTAGGGGTCACATCTTGTACTTTTCTGGTTTCACACTTTAACAGCATTATCATATTTCATATTTTTCCAGGGCATTTCGTCCATTAGGGTCTCTGGGGCACTGCTGAAACTGTTACCATGAGGATGAAAGAAGAAACCAAAGCTTGCTTGAAACCTAACTAGTTTTGAACTAAACACCTAGTCATTGCATTTCTGTTTCTTGTGGAACGGGATGGAGAGTCAAAAAATAAATGTCAGTTCATAAATCATATTTACAGCTACAAGCTGTCACTAGTGTCTCTAGCTGCTTGTCGCAATTCCCTGTGGAGGGAGGGATTCTCAAATCTCCACCAGATTCTGAGCACATCTCACATTAGCCAGTCACCAGTGCAAAAAAATAGTGGTTCAGGGTAGTGAGGAGATTGCCCCTGACCAATCAAGGGATTGTTGTTAGGCAGGATGAATACGGCCACAGATTCTCCCATCCAGAGCTTCAGGCATCAGGTTTAGCAGATGAAGTGCTAATTTTAAGACGCCAGTTTTGGTAAGTGATCATAAATGGGTTTTCTATATGTCTAATTCATTTTTATCCTGCTTTTGGTTTTCATCAGTTATTTTTCAGATTTTCATAGAAATTCAACCTTAAGAACATGAGCACCATGGATCCATCCCGGAAGCGCAACAAATGGTAAATTATATGGAAGTTCCTCCAGTTTGTGTTGGTGTTCGGGGGGGTCAGATGTCAAGCTGAGCTTTGTTTGTTGTTTCTGTGCCACATAGAACCAAAGTTACTGTCTTTTAAAAAATATCGTGATAATAATAACAACTGCTACTGGGGTTTTAAAAATGGTCTCACATGTAAATGTGCCCAAATTCCTTTTATTTTAGTTCTTAGAGAACTTTCAGGATAGTGGGTGGGGAAAACCCACAGAGGGAGGCTGGGTGCGGTGAGTGGCCGAGAGAAAGAGCAGTGAATGGCGAGCCTGTAGAAGAGCAAACACCAGTTTTAGACTGATTACATTTGTTGAAATCATGTTTCACTAAAACACTCTGAGTTAACATAAGCCACAGTTTCAAGGCTATGTTGAGAACCTCATGGAACTGTAATGGCTCTCTTTCTGTTTTACCTCTGACACCTCCGACTTTACATGCAGGTTGGGTTCCTGTGATTTGTTGATGTTCTCAGATGATGTGGCTATTTTGCGTTGTATTAAAGGTGGGCAGTAGGGTGAAGGACTTTCTTGAGTGGTGCAAGAGGAATCTCAATCTGAGCTGAATCTCAACATTTACAAAACTAAGGAGACAGTGGTGGACTTTAGGAGAGCCACTCTGTTCCCATTGACCACTGATTGGTTATTTGATTGATTTGCATGTTGAGGTAGTGAGGACATGCAGATATCTGGGGCTGCCTGAAAAGGACTGTGTACAAGAACAGTCATCTTTAACTGTGTGGTGATCTGTAGGAACCTTTTCACATAATAAAAGATGGACTTTCTGTATTTCTTGAACAAAATGTGTTTTACCTGAAGGGAGTAGAGTACAGTTTAAAAGGTTTAAAACAGTTTGTTTTTTCTATCGATTCTAGGGGCAGCACAGAGCTCTTACTACTGGACTGAGGATTAATACGGTCAATAACACTAGTAATAAGTAACACTGCTCTATAATCTGTACTTCAGAGCTATTCGGCTCTCTGTAAATAAGGTTAGATACTAACTTGGTTATCTAATTCTTGTTCCTATTTGGGGAAAAAATGGGTGTCTTTGCATTATCAAGTTTACCAGATTTTCATAACTAATGACTAATTAGTAGTCATGTGTAATTGTAATTATATTTAATTTTCAATATATTTATAATAAATAATGAGAGCTGGGGTAACATGCTCACCATGTTGATACTGCAGAAGCTACAGGTGAACTCCACCTACTGACAGCATACCTTCAGACCTTAAACATCTTTGTTTTGTCTTCTGTTCATGCCTCATAAACCACCATGCTGTTGTTCTAGCAGGTGCATGCTCTGGATTTTTAAAAGTTCACTTCTTCTCCACGCCCAACTCTTACTGTGCTGCGAACACCCAGGGTGTGCTCAGGCCAGCAGAATGATCTTAAAAAAAAGGTCATCCTTATTTTTACACCTGCCTTGGGCCACCATGCAGGAGCACATTGTATAAAGTACAGCATCCATGAAAGGTCTTGCTGCAAATTGCTTCATGGATGAAGTTGTGTCTGAGAGAAAGAGAAAAAAAGCATCACATACATTGTAAACTGAGAGAGGTCGTTCATGTGAACACAAATCCTCGGAGAGTGTTGACCTTTTTGATCTGCACTCCGGCGCTTCAGATGACAGACAAAAAAGAACATGTCTCTCCAAAACGAAACACTCTCATTTTCCTCACCCGAGCTGCTGGAAGAACGTTCATCGCCTTGGCAGATCACTGAATCAGACGCTTCCAGTGCACATACTGGCTTCACAATTACACACTTTAATGACTTCTTACTGTGTAAGTATGTGTTTATAAGCAGAAGCAAAGATATTTTTGAAAATTAACCTCTAATACTATGTTGCTAAGACATGACTCTCAGTCCCAATTTTGAGAAAACCAGGGTAAGAAATGACACTCAATCAAGACAAAGAAAGTTGTTCACAAGATGTTTTATTTTTAATGGGATGATTGTTTTATTTACCACAATACATTGTTCCAGACCATTTCTGATTTGTCTATATTTTATATGTGCATCACTGTGCCTCATTTTCAGCATTTTTAGGAGAGTCAATGGAGTGGATGAATAAAATAAATATTAGATATTTATTTAAAGTACAGAACAGATCTTTTGATGTTTGAAGATTTTTCTTTGTGCGTATTTTGCTGTGTGTTTCTTTGTCCTTTTATCTGGTTTTATTGGTGGCATGCTGAAATATAACCACTGTCTTAATAATGTCTAGTGAATTAGGCACTTCATTTGGAAAATAGAGATACAAATGGCCTCTGTCTTGTGTGTTACTGGCTTCCTGACAGTTCAAAGCCGCTACTCTCCAGGATCTATTATGTGGCCTCTTCTTCATCCAATGGCTTTCATGTCAGCGCTTGTTATATTTGCACAAACTCCTGATTCATAAGACCAATTTCTTAGTATTTTCTTCCAATGCTATAGTTCAACTGGGTTTTTAATACTCATTTCTTAATGTGTGCAGTCAGTCTACCAAACAGACAAGATAAGACATGAGTACTACTTCTACAGTTTTTGGATTGGATTATAACAAAGTGAGATTTTCAGAAAGTGAGAAATTCAGAAAATAACTGGAGTGGTATTCAGGGCACCACACGTCCCAGAGGGATGATCTCTAGGGTCCTGAAATAGCCACCCTGGCTGTCTTTCAACTCCACTGTTTTGGACCAGTGACTGCCTACTGAGCCTCTTAGAGCTGCATTTTTTTCTATACATACACTGATGAGCCAGTTTTTTAGACACACCTTGCAGATGTAAAGATACTGATGGTAGTTTTTCTGTTGCTGCACAGTTTGTGTTAGTCATCCTCTAGTCCTTCATCAGTGGTTATGTTAGAAATGAATCATCAATGCGTGAGTGTTTTTCTTGTGTGAGTGTGTTTGTTTGTGTGTGTCTGCCCTGTGATGGCGACCTGTCCATTGTGTTTCTCTGCCATTCACCCCATGACTGGTGAGACAGGCTCCAGCCCCCTCCACAGCCTTGTTTAAGAATAATGAAAGGATAGTATGTATTTTCATGAAGAAAAGTCATGGACTTTTTAGGTTTAAATCACTGGTATTTTGGTGATGTTGTTGCTGAGAATGAGACAGATGGAAATGCTGAATACACAAAATGCAGACCCTTTGCTTTAGTATAAACAAAAATGATTTGCCAAAAAAAGGCAGCACCTATTTTACATCTTGGCATTATCACTCAGTTTCGAGCACTCTCATCAATAATGTTAACAGCACTGTTGGCCTCCAAATTAAATCTGATGGATTATCCTTGTATAAGAGCCAGGTTTTGCAGTTTTGTCCAATTTTAGGGAAACTTCAAGAGGAACCATTTGTTACTGGCATTTTCGTGGCAACAGCGAGCCTCCAGCTGGGGAGCAACATTTCTTTGATTGTGTTGAGGAGGTAACTTAGTGTAAGGCCGATGCTGAGGTGGAGGAAAAACTGTTTCCTTTCAATTTGACTGCTGCACTTGCACTGGTCCTTTCGCACAATCATTAAGGAACACAGGGCACTGTGGGTGTGAGAATCTTTATCAATTTTACCTAGAAATCACCTTGCTAATAACTCCATCATAACAAAGATCTGATGTGCATTAAAAGAAGTCAAAGGCCTTTTTCATTAAGTGGACTAAAAGAAGCCCTTGAGTTTCATCACTATATAAATGTCAGTTTTCTGTCTCCCACTTTCTCCTTGAAGAGTAGCACTGTCTGCAACAATGGCAGTGTGTTCATTCTGAGTTCATTATGGAATGTTTCCTTTGAACATTCGTGGAATATTGTTTTCAGAAAAAAAATGCATTTAGCCAGAAGAGCATTAGTGAGGTCAAGAACAAGTACTAAATGATTAGTTCTGGATCACTCCTGCTAATCTCAAAAGGTACTGACGGAGCTCCATCACTCAAGAGGACACAGTTCCACTGCTCCACAGCCCAGCATTGTGGGGGCTTCATGCCTTTTTAAGCTTGGCAAAGGGAACGGTGACCTGAGGCTCATGTGTAGCTTCTCCAGAGTGTCTTATTCTGTTGGCAGTACTTTTCTATGTGTGTGTGTGAGTGTGTGTGTGTGTGTGTGCAGAAGGCCTGTGTCAGCAATGGGTGCAAGTAACTGAATTCATTCCTTACAATGGATATTTGGATACTTTAGGCCTATATTTGGATAATTTAGCCTAATTCTGAGCTAAACTGCAACATCAGCAGTGACTTACCATTTGAAATTAGACTTGGTCAAGGTTTAGACTTAATCTGGGTGTGAAAAATTGGCTCACCATATATTTTCCTAGTGGCAGAAAAATATGTGTCAGACATGGCAGAAAAGAGACCTTTTAACTGTTTCTCCAAAAATCACTTTTTAATTTATATTAGTAAATACAAAAGCAATAATATTGGATTTGATATTAACAACAGCCCGTCACGTGCCTATTTAAATGTGAGTTTGCTGTTAGGTCAACTGCAGTTGTTTTTAAAAAACATGCTGTATAAATAAATATGATTTGACTTGACTATTGACTTGAATATTGGTATGATTCCTATTTAATTCATCTATCCTGTCTCTGAGCACCCAGACAGGCCTTTAGAGCTGCCTAAAGTGAATTAACATTATTTTTGTAGGAAAATCAATATCACAATTGGAAGAAATACAGAGCTATAATCAAAGTTGGATCAGTCTGCTCAGGATCAAGTCATTCAGGAGTATCTTTGTATTTAGAGCCCCTTTCCTGTGTAGTCTTTTTTGTGGTTATATGCATTTCTGAGCCTTCCTTGGATTTCTCCTTTTAAACATGTTCTTTTTACTTGTTACCCTTCTGTGTTTATTAGTGTTTCTTTTGTATATCTCAGTCATGTCTCTTAAAGATCTGACCGCAAAAAGATGCTACAAGTAAAAGTACTAGGTCTGAAGCTTATGTTTTGATTTTACTTCTAGCATGGTTTTGAAGCATTTTGTGTTTTGATGACTGATTTATTTTTGGATAAGAATAGAACTCATCTGAGTTGTGGACTAGATTCAACTCCAGGCTCAGGGGGGTTGGATGTAAGTGCAATAAACAGTTGGGGTTGAAACCAAACAGCACGGGAGTAATACTTCAGAGAGGTTGAGTGGCATGAAGCGTCCTTAAATAGTCTGCACTCATTACTAAAACCCAAACTGGTGCGTGTATGTGGCAAGACCAGCAACAGAAGGCCAGGGATACTGAGAGTAGAGAGGTGCTCCCAGAGGAGGGTGTGACATGTGATGAGAAATAAATCGGAAGATCTAAGCAGAGGAAATGAAACCCAATGGTCTTGCTGAGCAACTCCAGGCAGAAAAAGCTGAGGAAATGGAACATTTGACTGAAGTGAACAAACCCAAATCAGTAAACCAGTTTATGTTTGGAAAGAGGACTTAAAGAGACTGACCCTATGAAGTCTGTTAGCTCTGCAGCCAAAGTACCTCTGATCTCCTTCGCAGGAGGAAAACTGTCAGAGGGAGGAGCTCAAAACATGTCAGAAGTTTGTATATCCCCTGAAGGCTGAAAGAGCTCCAGATGAAGCTCTAATGTCTGAATGATCATGTTTAGAAGATGGTGCAGATGTGGAAGATGTTGCTTATGATGATGCTGATAGAGGCTCATAATATCCAGATTATTGAATTCAGTGTTTCAGTCCCATCATATTTTATTGTTCACAGACCTGAGCTAACCAGAAAAGTGATGTTAAGAGTCAGGCGAGAGAAGCATGAAAGGTTGGCAATCCAAAGCCAGTAAGGAACCTCAAAGGCTGAAGACAGAAGTGAAGCTACAGTGGCATATATGTCAGTGAAGAAATAAAATCACAATCATATGCATTATGAAACCCAATTCTAAACTGAAACTTGATTGATCATGAGCGTCCTTCTCCAGACCATGGATGTCAAAGACTTTACCTGTTGGTATCAGTGAGCTGTGAGCAATAATCTGTCTGAAATCCTCGAGTATGCTCGAATAAACTCTGATGCTGACACTATGTTCAATGTTGCATTTCCTTCATAGCACAAGTTCATCAATTGTCTGAGGCCCAAAATTGCCAGCACTCTGAGAAAAACATGCACAGAATAGGATGACAGAGCAGGAAAGCTCTGAACTATTTTGAAAGAAGTCAAAGTTGGCATGTAAGAGTAGAAGACCTCTGTAAAGTGTCACAGCTGTGGAAAGCAGGACATTTGAAAAAGGAGTGTTGGAATAAATCCAAAGATAAAAGACCTTGTTGCAAGTTTTAGCAGCTAACTCCAGCACAGCAATGAGTTATAATGACCTCAGGCCTAAAGGGAAACTAGATTGCTCTTCTCTGCAGCCTCTGGGAGCAACCTTACAACAAGACACAAAAAAGCAATCAATCAACATGAAATCTACTTCCTTTTGGACACTGGAGCAAAACAGAGACTATTTTCAGTCGAATCCTTGAGACACACTTTGAAAATCACTCAAATAAGCCGGAGAAGCAGAATGAGTATCCGCATGGCAAACCGCTAGCTTTTGTTGTGCTCTGAGTCCAACATGTTTTGTTACTCCTCCTTCTACAGTTGGAAGAGCACATTGGGACATTAGAGAAAAGCAGAGTTTGGACTCACTGGTAGCTGTTCTGTTTGACTTATGGAAAGAGGCCTCACGCCCCTGACTCTGGCATCAAAGTCTGTTGTAGGAGGTAATTATATTCAACTTCATCAATACGGGTTTACCAAGAATTATATTAAAGACATGCGTAAATTAGCCCATTATGCTATGATATGACAGTTCAAAAGCATTGTGATGTGATGACAAAACCTATAGCAGTTTATGATTGGTAAACTGTAGGATATTCATGTGGTGCTCAGAAAACACAGTAAACTTGATTTACCATGAAGTGCAAATCTGGTCTTTTCAGTTGGTATGATATCCACCCCTTGCAGGAGGTTGCTGCTCTTTTTTTTTTTTTAAAGTGTACCACATAGTCTCTTAGACAGCCGTTAGTGTAGGACTGATCGACAAGACCCATGAGCAAGACTAAACCAGCTGTCTGCTAACTGCCTTGGGACGTCACAGGCAGCCTTCGAGACTGAAATCATTACTAATCATGAGTTTGATGCTCTATGTCTCACAGAAACTTGGATGAGTCTGGAAGAATACTTTGCTTTAAATGCTGTCACCCACAGGCTACGATTTTGTACATGGCCCTCATTTAAATGGCTGAGGAGGTGGCATGGCAACCATTTATAGAAATGCCCTAGGCCTTAACCAGGAAACAGATTACAAATTCTCCTCTTATGAAGTTCCTTTTTTATAATCTAGCAACAAAAAAAGAACCCATTTTCACAATCTCCAGACCACCACTGCCTTATTGGTAGTTTTTAGCCAGGAATTTGTAGCCTTTCTGTCAAATCTAGTAATTGTAGGGTATTTTAATATTAATTTTAATAAAACACAGGATCTACTGAGAACAGACTGTCAGCTTCTCCCAAAGTACTTGATACAGTGGAAACACAGATGGTGATGGCAAAAAAAGCTTATAAGTCAATGTGATCATATTAAGTCAATGTAATAAAATATCCAATAATAATTTATAAAATGAGATTTTAGCAAAATGTAATTTTTGGTGTTTGACTGTATTTTGGGGAGCAATGAGAAATGAATGATAGACACTTTAGTACAATTTTCTAATTCTGTTCTAATTTTCTGCCTCAGATTTTGATCACCTTTGTAATAACTTAATTCTGGCCCTGCATCTTTAAAAAAACAGAAGTTACTAAACGGTTTAGTGTTAATAGTTAACTTACAGTACATTCACCACATGGCAGTGGTAAAGAAATGGAAACATGCCATAAATCCCGGCAAATTGTATCAAGCCAGCAACAGCAGTGCTGTTTTTTTTTAATGACTTACCTGCAGCTCAGGGTGTATATTAAACAACATTGATCTTGGCTGGTCTGTCAAACCCAGTCTGCATCAGGCTTAGTACAGTAATCCACACCATAGACCATACTTTCTAGAAAAACGGGTTGGGATCACAGCAATAGCCCTCTCTTGATTCAGAGAAGTCATTTTTGTAAACGCATCAGGGAAGCATCTACAAATACAAAGTAAAAAATGGGGTCCCACAAGGTCCTGTTTTAGGACCTCCACTATTTGCATTAAGAATGCTACCGCTGTATGTTGTATTTTGCAAACATGGTATCAACTTCGAATGACACACACTTTTATATAAGATAAGATTAAGACAAAAATAAGAATTTTTTACAATAAGAGAAAATTGAAAAATAAAGAACTAGATATTTAGTCTTATTTAAAGCTTCTCAGCTGTAAAACTCCCTGTTTCGAAATTCCTGGTTTGGTTTGTCTCATGACTCCCATTAAAATCTGCTGTTCTTTGTTTGTTCCCCTTTATTTAAGTCACCTCTACAAGGAGGTTGGCATCCATCCACCCTCAAAATTACCCTCTCTCCTACCCTCTTAACTGTTTTTCCTTTCTAGTTTCCATTATGCCTTCCCCTGTGTGTCAAGGTCCCCTATGCTGTGGAAGTATGCTACCCTCTGGAACCAAGTGTCTTTGGTTCCAAGTATGCTCTTAACCATGTGGCCTGCCTCTATTCCTTGTGTGTATCTCCTTCGTATGTTACACTCGACCTTTGGTGTTCATTGTGTGTAGGCCTCCATCATCAGGAGCGTGTGGCTTGCCTCCACTGCAAGCTCCATGATGGGGCCTTGATTGGTGCTGGGTGGGACTGCTGGGCCTCCTCGTTAAGTGTGTGGCAGACCCCTTCTGTGTGGCAAGCCCCTGGTTCCTTGTGTGGTTGTTTTATATATGCTCCACTAGTCAGGTGTGTGTAAGGCGAGTCCCTGGTCCAGAGATGGCCTCACCAGTGTGGACATTGTAAAGGTCTTTGGGTCGGAATTCTGTAAATGTTTTATGTGGGGGTCTTAGTCTATCAGATATGTATTTACTGAAAGGGGCGATGCCCGTCTGATCCTTGTATACGTTAGTATGAGCAAATCTTTCTCCTGTTACCCCGTCCTGCACAAGACAGCGCTCTATCTCTGTATGTTTCCTGCCTGTTTCCCAGTTTTTTTTACAATAAAAGCAGATCCTTAAGCTCCTGCATATGTGTCCCATTTGCCACACGCACAAACCATGTGACATAGCATATAACAAATTACTTTGATTCTGTCCTGTTATGCACATATAGCTATTATTACTACAATGGCGTACCATCATCTTTCAGATTTTGCCTAGAAACACTTTGTCATTTACATAATGCAGAAAAAAAAAATCACTTCTTTATTACCTAAAAGTCAGACTACTGTAATGTCCTGCTATCTGAATGTTCTAGTGAGGGCCTAAACAGAATGTCACTACAAGAACGAGGACATTTGACCATATTAGTTTAGTATTAACACTATAATGACTGGAAGCTCCATATTGATTAGAAATGACAGCCATTGACATATAAATCTCTCTGTGCTCTTACCTACTTGTTTAGTCAAGCCTTTGGTAATTTGTTTGTTTTCCCATTATATAGAATATACAGATCTGGGACTTCATAGAGACCTAAGGTAAACTAAGATGTATGTGCAGTCAATCAGTCATGCTGGCAGTGGATCTGAAGAGCACTGAAATCCCAGGGACCCCTTCTGGCTCTCCCATTTTATCTGGAATGTTATAGCTAGACCTGCTAGAGGCTCTGCTAGCAGTCTATTAACCCTAGATATTGTGTCCAGTCACCTAAAACAAACCTAACTATCTGTGTTTTCCTCATTGAGCTGAACAACTGTCCATCCTGCCAGGTTTGATGATGGTGGAAGATCAACCTTGATGAGCTGTTCTTGCTCCTCTGCCCTCTGGACCAGTTCGACTACCACGGATTCACCTGCGAGTGAATCCCCTCCTGCTGTGCCAGAAAGCCTAACCTACATGCCCCATTTACCCACCTAAATGAGATTGATGTCAGCACAGACTCTTAGTAGAACTATTCAATTCTAGACATTGTGCACCTGCCTCACACTGTACTGAGTCCTTCCAATTCATGCAATGGCAATCAAGAATTTAATTCTCATTCACACTCTGATAGGTATCTAATGGTAGCCACTGGTTAATGTGAATGTCTGTTTAATGGCAAGCTCACTTCTTCATTCAATTCAGCCCTTCGTTATTTATTGCTCCCCTTCCATCCCTGTTTTGCTGGTGCTGACAACGAGAGGATAAGCTCCCCTTCTGAGACCTGGCTGCTCCCAAGGCACAGTTGGAACTTGAACATGAATTTCTGTAGATGACATTCTAATAACACTATACAAATACAGCTATGAAAAAAAAGAGACCACTTTTCCCTTTTTTCTGTTTACTGTTGGTACAATTTGCAGCAGTGTGTGTGTGTGTGTGTGTGTGTGTGTGTGTGTGTGTATGTGTGTGTGTAACGTGCACAGGTTGCTATTTTATGAACTATTGTGTGAGCTGTGTGAAAAACAAGAAATGCCTCCATATGTGTTTTGAGTGCAGTAGTGTTTGGATAGCAGCTTTTCTATGTGCTATATTCCAACAGCTTCACTCCTGATTCAGTTTCTGATGAAACAGAGCTCACACATGCACTTAACATTAATATTTTAACTGTTGCAATTGTAAAATAATGTATAATTTATACGTGTTCCTTTTTAATTTTCTCCAAGCATTTGTTTTGCTTGGAATTTTGGATCAAGTGTAGTGTATAAAACAATAGTGACATGCACATTTTACACAGACAAACCAGAAAAGACCTACGATGTGGTCTCTTGTTTTTTCCATGGCTGTATATTTGTGTTTCTACCACACAAGAGAACTTGCAAATGAACTAACTAAAGAATTCAACAGAGCCTTGAGAGCAGCTTGTAAATGTCTATTTTTTTTATAAATTGCAAAAATAAAAAGCATCCAGTGGTGAGGAGCCAAGGAGACTTGCATTTGAATAGACAAGTACAGTGTTTATACACCTTTCAGTGTTGATGTAAACATGTGGAACTCATTGAGTTTTACTGAACAGTGCTGCATTCCCGTCATCTCGAAACGCGGACAGCCTGTTCAACTGAGTGGTGGCGTCCAGAACATGGTCTCTGTGCCATGTTTCTATAAAAATGAAAATAGCAGACTTTAAACTCAGATACCAGGTTCTATGCCTACAAGAGGCAAAACATAGCTTTTTTAGCATTTTAGCATTTTAGGTGAGTTTGATATGAAAATCAAGGTCATGCAGAAAGATACTTATAACTCCTGTGGAGTATAACATCATTAGTGTTGTGGGGCTTCATCAAATACTAATTTATGGAAGGACAGTGATCACAGTCCACAAAAATGTTTTGTTAACTATGGAGTGATGTTGTAGAGGAGGTGTATCAGGTGTACCAGTGGTCAATTAAGCTTTGGCTTTCGCATCTGTGTGGTTTTCTTATGGCCTATTTATGTGGGTTTCTTTTTCAGCAGGTTGTCAGAAACTATGAGCGGGACCTCAGTGCCTGCAGAGAAAAGTCTGATGTGTTATATTTACAGCTGAAAAGCTGAGCCAACAAACTCCTGTGTCCATTACTATGAGTGTTGGAACGAAATAAGTCTTGATAATTAAGTTGTGGCCTTGACTAAGTAAGGTATGGGAATGAGATAATTAAGTCTCATCATGAATTAGTAAGGTGTGAGAACAAGTTATAAAATAATTAAGCTGCACTATTAAAGTCATGGCCATGACATACTGCATAAGAATGACTCGAAGAATGACTTTTTTCCCACATCTGTCATGGCCACGCATTATTTTTATTAAGCTTGGATGTCACCTGCATGGCCCTGTAAAGAATAGAGGAACATAACTGTAAGATCAAGGTGAATCAACATAGCTGTGGTTTTGACTTTTATGCTCACTAGTTCAAATCATTCAAGAGGGCACTATAAGCAACTCCACAGACAGCAGACAGCTGCTCCGACTGAAATTGTATGGAGGCTTCTAATATTAAACTTGAAATATGACTGCAGGAAACATGACATTTTGATTTGTCAGTGCAGTGTATCACCAGTTATAGTGAAAAATTGGCCTTTGCTACATATAGCCACAATCAGCCTGACAGACAACGAGAGCCATCAGTGATAATGAATACAACCAAAACAAAATGAGGAAACCGCTGATGCTAAATGACTCTCCACTTTGCAAATAGAGGTTAAATAAAGCAGGTCATAGCAATTCTGTGCTCCAATCCAACGGTGGCATTACATTCAATATAACTTACATGCACGGTATGTCTCCCCTTTGCAAATTTACTGTTAACAATTTACAGAAAAAATATTGTGTTATTATTAGAGTTCATTATTGTGCATCTGACAATAAACATCTATCAGAGCCCGGTCAAAATCTTACAGCCAGTGCTACATAAGCCAATTGATGCTTCAAAAACTGAATGTAAGCTTGGAACAAGGCCTGCAAGCGCTGCTTTGTCAGATTTGTCACAGCAATCATTTACGTTTAAAAGGGGTAGAGCCCGTGTGGTGATAAATGGGATTCTTCTGAGTGGAAAGGAAAAGGGGGGCATGCAAGGAAAAGCTTTTGCATTTGACCACTGTCAGGCCAATTATTCAATTAAATGTCCTGACAAAGCGCTTCATCATCTCAAAATTATTTCCAAGCCTAGCTCAATCTTTAGCTCATTGTACACCCTGAAGTTTGTGGGAGTGTGATGTGTGCTGTGGGTCCAAGGACACAAGGAAACATTTTAAGACGAAATGGCATTTTTTACTTGGGAAATACATAAAAACATTTTCTGCCAAATAAATGAAATGATCAATGCCAGTTGGTCTGCCTGAGATAATGAGGCACAAGTTTAGAACTGAGATTATGCACAAAAGTGAACTATACAGAGAAACACAGAAATATACAGATTCTGTAGATTCTGTAGATAACCTTATATACAGCTCTGGAAAAAAATGAGAGACCACTACAAAAATGTTCAGTTTCTCAGGTTTGATCTTTTATAGGTGCAAGTATTGAACTGAACAGCTTTGCC
>JBBJLS010039697.1:0-13994 GCA_037577275.1 Bryconaethiops microstoma
TTTATGGAGCTGCTTTGTGCACTGAGACACAGTCATGCTGGAATAGAAAAGGTTCTTCACCAAACTGGGTCCACAAAATGTCTTGGTCTGATGAAGACTGACCTTCACTGGAAGTACGGGACCTAGCACAAACTCTGAAGAACAGGTGTATCCCAACACTTCGACCCAATATGGCAGAGATAGCATATATTAACAACAGTATCTGTGTTGTGTATAGACCACATTAGGGCAAGTCACCTTCATTCCAGCACAAACACCTTTTCCTCACCTTAATGCAATGTTGTTGAGCTGGGAGTCTGTCACAGAGTAAAGAGATAAGAGAATATTGTCATGGTCCTGTGGAAACCCAGTAGCAGCAGTGGTCAGGGTGGAGTTAGAGAGGGGTTGCTTGACAACAGCAGGGATCACCGAAGGGTCACAAGCGCACTGGAAGATGAAAGAGTGGAAAAATGTATGAGATTCCCTGAGAGATTTACAAAGTGTTATATTGACAGTAATAAAATCCTATTGATACTAGCACACAGCTCACAGTTAAAACAATAGTACATATCAGATTTACACAACTGTAGAGCAAATATAGCTACTCAGCCAAGACACGTTAAGTGTCTTGCTTCTTTAGATTTACACTGGAGCTAAGAGGCCAATGTAACTAGTAAGTAACGGAAGTAATGGAATCCTGCAAAATTCATGCTCTAATCATCACACACCTTTCAAGCTGTTTTTTTCCCTTCCTTCTCACTGCAGTCAGACTCTATAACACTTTCCTCTCTCACACATCCACAAAATAATATGTGCAATAAACTGACGCTACTTTGTTTCTGAAATGAACAATGACAGACTCTTAACTCTTAAATGAACAATGACAGACTCTTAACCACAATTTGTGTTGCTACTAATTCATTTAACTGTAAGTTACTTATCTATAGTATTAAGTATTGTCCAGCATTTGTGTATATAGCACAGTGTAACTTCATACTGAGTATTTTCTTCAGAGTTTACTGGATTTATTTAGACTTGATATATTTATATTGTTCTTGTCATTATGTCTCTGTGTCTGTGCAGTAAATTCCTCCAGGATCAATAAAGTTTTCTGATTCTGAGTGATATAAAACGGAGTTGCTTACATGGTTTCTGACAGTGTATGACACACTGTAATCTATAAATATGGAGCAAAGTGCAGGGCAAAATACAACCTGTAACACAACTGACACCATTCTAACTATACAAAATGGTCAATTTTCCCAATACTCACGTGCGTGTGCTGCTCCTGGCCAGTAGGTGGTGCTGCAGACACACTGAGCTCCTCTGTAGTTTCTCCAGCAGGATCTGTGTTGCCTGGCCCAGCTGTGGTGGGTGTCTGAGGTAAGTCAGTATGTTCACTCTGACTTTTTGTGTCAACTGTCTCTGAAAATGCTAATTGTGTAACCGTCTGCTCCATAAATACTGGCTTCATTTCAATTTCAGTGATTGTGTTCATTTCAGGTCCATTCAGACCATGTTCAGCACTGGCAGTATCATGAGGTGGACACTGCTCTTCCATCTCCATTTCACTTTGTTCCAAAGCAATTACAGACCCCTGGATCTCCATACTGACTGCATTTGGACCTTCAGAAACGTCGTTGGCAACAGCAACAAAGCCACAGCTCACTTGAGTAGGAACTTCAACTTCTCCTTCATTCGGTTCTTTAGAACTTCCACAAACCCCAGTCACACTCATTGAACTGTAGTTCATTTCATTAAAAACTTCAACTGAGAGTTCAGCTGGTTCTTCAGAACCCTCACAACCTTCATTGATAACACCGGTAAAGCCATTATTCAATTCTTCAGGAACCAAGAGCTCAGTCGATTCCTTATAATTCTCATAAACCTTTTCGGCAACAGTTGTAGAACCTTTCTTCATTTCTTCAGGAACTTCAACTAAGAGCTCAGTTGTATCCTTAGAATCCTCATAAACCACTTCCTCAACACTGGTAGAACCTTTGTTCACTTCTTCAGGAACTTCAACCAAGTGTTCATTTGTTTCCTTAGAACCCTCATGAACTGCTTTAGCAACAATGGTAGAAACTTTGTTCACTTCTTCAGGAACTTCAACTAAGAGCTCAGTTGTATCCTTAGAATCCTCATAAACCACTTCCTCAACACTGATAGAACCTTTGTTCACTTCTTTAGGAACTTCAACCAAGTGTTCATTTGTTTCCGTAGAACCCTCATGAACTTCTTTAGCAACACTGGTAGAACCTTTGTTCACTTCTTCAGGAACTTCAACTAAGAGCTCAGTTGTTTCTTTAGAACCCTCAAAAAACTCATTTGTAACACCAGTAGAGCCGTTACTCAATTCTTCAGAAACTTCAACCAGAAGCTCAGCTGGTTCTTTAAAGCCCTCACAAATTTCATTGGTAACTTCAGTAAAGCCATTGTTCACTTCTTCAGCAACTGTAACCGAGTGCTCAGTTGGTTCTTTAGAACTCTCAGCAACTTCAACAGCAACACCGATAAAGCCATTGTTCGCTTCTTCAACAACTTCAATGGGGACGTCAGTTGGTTCTTTAGAACCTTCACAAAACTCAGTAGTAACATCAGTAATGGTAGAGCTGTTTTTCACTTCTTCAGGACCTTCAACCATGAGCTCAGTTGGTTCTTTTTTACAAATTTCATCAGTGATGCCAACAGAGTCACAGCCTTCCTCAGCTACAACTGTGCTTTCAGTGGCTTCCTTGGAAACTTCATACATTTCATCATCAACACCAGTAGAGCTGTAGTTCACTTCCGCAGCAACTGGGCCCTCAGAGCCTTCAGAAACTTCATCAATAACACTAGAAGACCCACAGCCCACTGCCACTTCAGCTGACCACGGACCTTGAGTTGCCTCTTTACAACTTTTGCAAACAATATCAGTTACACCAATAGAGCCACAGCCTTCCTCAGCTACAACTGTGCTTTCAGTGGCTTCCTCGGAACCTTCATACATTTCATCATTAACACCAGTAGAGCTGTAGTTCACTTCTGCAGCAATTGGGCCCTCAGCAGAACCTTCATAGACTTCATCAATAACACCAGGAGACCCATAGTTCACTGTCTCTTCAGCTGCATCTGGGCACTGAGTTGCTTCTTTATAACTTTTGCAAGCTTCATCAGTAACACCAATAGAGCCATGACTTGCCTCAAGAGCAACTGGATGCTCAGTTGTTTCCTTAGGACCTTCACAAACTTCGGTGGTACGACTAATGGCACCATAGCTCACTTCCTCAGAAACTTCAACCGGGTGCTTAGATGTTTCCTCACAATCTTCATAAATTTCAATATGAAGACCAATAGGACTACGGCTCACTTGCTCAGCAACTTCAACTAGACACTCAGGTGTTTCTTTGGAACCTTCACAAACTTCACTGGTAACACCAATGTCAAGTAAGCCAAAACTAACTGCATCAGTAACTGGGTGTGCAGATGTTTCCGTAAAACTTTCATAACTTTCGCTAGTAAGACCAGTGGCATCATGGCTCACTTCTTCAGCGACTTCAACTAGACACTCAGGTGTTTCTTTGGAACCTTCACTAACTTCATCGGTAACGCCAACGTCAAGCAAGCCAAAAACCACTGCCTCAGTAACTGGGTGTTCAGCTAACTCACTGGCAAGACCAATAGTGCCATAGCTCACTTCCTTGACAATTTCAACTGGGCATTCATCTGTTTTCTTAGAACCTTCACAAATCTCATCAGTAACAACAGAGTTATTGTTCATTTCCTCAGTAATTTGGCTCTCTGTCATTTCTCGGTCTCGGGTCACATCAGCATACCCTTCATCCTCATGGAGATCTTTGTGTTTAAATGTGATCTCCATATCCTGACCTTCACAGTTTGCTCCATTCAATGGGGGTATACCATAACTGGTAGCCATTTCCATATCACAGTCATTTGTCCTAGCAGGTCTAGATGGTTGAACTTTGATCTCAGGTTCATCCTGCCCAGATAACGATGCCCCATTTGATATCACTGGCCGTGAGCTGAGGCCTTGCTGTAAAACCACTTGTTCCATCATTCCTTCATCCATAAAGACACCACCTCTGTTCTCTGGCACAGAATTGATTCTCAATACTCCTCTACTTTCTTTACTTGCAGCCTTTGCACCTTCCTGCTTGCTGTGCTGTCCTTCAAGAAGGGACTTTCTTTTTCTGTCCCCTAGGCCGTACATCCCCATCCTCCTTCGTAACCTTTTCTGTGGTGGAGGCTTCACTAATTCTGTCTTATCGGTGGCATGAGATCGTGTCTCACCGAAATCGTGCTCTAAGAGAACAGCTGTTTCACCGGGAACCTCTTCTTGATGAATACGTTTGGTTTTTGGGCCCAGCAGGTTGATCCTGTCCTCTTTGACGTCTCTGCAAGGCTTGTCTTCTCCAGTCTCATCCAAAGAGTATCTAAGGGAGCTTTGAGCTATATGAAATGTCTGAGGTTCAGTACTAGAAGCATCCTGAGTCTCATATTTTCTCCCATTTGTGCCTTCAGGTCCACGTTCCAATGCTGGCTTGCATTTGATATCATGAACTTCAGCACTTTCTTTGATGATCATCATATCAGAGGGACTCGAGTCATTTTCTTGGTTATTTGGATATTTCTCTGTAGTGGATTCTGTACACTGTAGTGAGGCACACCTTGGCTCTTCAGAGTTGCCAGATTCAGACTGGAAGACTGCAATCTTAAATTAATTAAGAAACATACAAGAAAACAATAGGGAAGATTAAATAAACATGTTATCTGCTGATTCATTAATTATTATTTTCATATCATAGGATGTGGGTGACCTTGCTACTCTTAGAGACTTAAAGGGGCCCCAGAATGTATTTGGACAGACGTTCCATTCATAAAACGTTTATTGTGAATCTATTAGCGGTTTGATGTTGTGCTATAAGTGTGAGGTAACCTAAAACACTTCATTAACATTGACCAATGGTGAAATAGCTTGAGTGCTGTATTTTAAGGGTCTCTGTGAATGCTCACAATAAAGCCTAAAGATCATACACTAAAGAAACACAGAGCATGTAGTTCTTGTGCATAAATGTGTCACAACTGTAATGCCAGTGTAATGTCCATATAAAACAAAATAATAAAATAAATAATAGACTATCCAAAAAAAAACCCAGACCACTGAGAATAGAACTTGCTTGTTTCCACTTTAATGTGGGAACACGTCACCTCTTCCGTTATAGCAGCTGTTTAATCATGCAGACTTTAACTTTAGCAGAAGAAGCAGGTAGAGATGTCTTAAAATCTGGACAAATGAAACTAAAACTAGATGTGGAAAATCTGTTTTTGTCTGTGATCTATCAAATTTGATCAGTCAAATTACAAACAATAAGGAAATAAAAATAACTAAATTACAAAAAATGTCTCTCAAACAGGAGCCAGCTCCCATCATTCACCTAAAACAGCCGACTTGTTTGTTAAAGTCTACCTGGTTGCCCTCTGCAGATTTTAGTTCTGATGTTTCACCAGATGTTGTGGTCTCTGTGCTGTTCAGTCCTCTTGCCTTTACAGATCTCTGCTGGGGAGGCTTGAATTCTGGCAGGATGAAGAATGACCACTTGCTATCATTAACATTAGTTTGAATACAGTGGATGCTGCCTTAACAATTGAGGCTGTTTGAACTGTGTGTGAAATGTTTGCTTTTGTTGCATATTTAACATTCAGCTAAAACTGGTGATATGTAATCATCTGACCCATTTGGCAGAAATCATTGCAACTGATTTCCCCACAAGTTATCAGAGTCCATAACACACTGCCCCCCCCCCCACACACACACAAACATACACACATGAACTGTGAACTGACTCTAATTTCCACCTTTGCACATTACACATCACTCTTTTATAATGCACACACCCATGCTACATTTGTACTTGAAAATTGCCTCATTTACTATATTTTTAAAGACTGACTGTATAATTATATTGAACTTATAATAATAATTATATTGCTCATCACTGGCACATCTGAACACAATTACATTCCAGTAATTGAATCATGATTTCCACTACCGATGCAACATTTGCACAATTTCTAAATGTTATCCAAAACTTCAAGTTTAGAGTTTATATTTATATTTTGTGTATCTCTGTGTATTATGTGTGTCTTTTTATACTCTGTAAAATCTGGAGCCACACCGTCTCGTCTCACTTTTTACACATTTGTAGCTGAGATGACAAAGTTGACTTTGACTTCAACTAATCAGGGAGAAATAAAATCAATATTTCTCTGGTAAACCCTTGAAAAATGAAAGATTTTGCTGCTTGCGACAGTCTTTTCTTTGTCTGATCAGAAATAAATCATCTGCTTATCTGGAGATTACCGAGTGTGACTTGTTTCTCCTAAAGCCCCCTTTAGGAGAAATAAGGAGTAAAAGAAAAAATCAACTTAAGACGGAAGTTCTTCTGCTGTTCTCATTGGTTCTCAGTTTCTTCCCTTATGGATCAAAACTGACTTTGGGAGTTTTAAGACTTGAATTTGATCACCAAGACAAATTTCAGGCTCATTTATAAGATAAAGTTTTCCTCTGGATCTTCTAGTTGATCTGATGATCTGAGCTGAATAAAGATCAGAGCAGTAAGAGAAAAGAAATTTTATTTTAAGATCTTAAACTGGGAGATTAGAGAAAGCTCTTTCTCAGGAGCTGAATTTAAGAAGTGGGAGAAAATGGTCAAAATCTCATATTGCAGTTAAACTGAGCTCAGTTGTGTCTAGGAGAACCAGGTTGGACAAAGAAGAGTTCTGAATTTTCCTTTAATCTGGAAAGATATGGAAAATAACCATGAATCTAACCTGTGCTCGTCTTCCTTTTCATCATGGCCCTGCAGAAAATGACAAAAAGAATATTAGAAAACACGAGTATTGAACCTGGTTGTGATATTACAGTCACATTTTCAGTCAGAAAGCACTTTTTGACTAACTTTCAATGCTAGTTACGGCACAAATTAAGTTAGCTTAGTAGCTAACTCCCACCTGTCTCTCCTACCCTCAACTACCTCCTCCTTTTCCCTCAAAAAAATATATATAAAAAAACCAGTTCGAAAATTAGACTATTAATGACCTTTTCGTTTTAAAGTGACTATAGTATAGTATAGTGGCACTAATTTTGACCTAAGAGCCTAAAAGACTGAAAAAAGAAGATACAGCAGCCGAACTGACTTATTATTAATTAATTAAATAAGTAAGTAATTTAATGACGCATTTATTTTCAGAATTATTTATACTAACACACTGAAATGGCATAAAAGACACATTTCTAACGTTATTAACTATTATATGAATATTTTGGTCTTTGTTTACATCGTGCGTTCGATCCGGTTGCTATGGAAACCGAGGCGGGAAGCAGGAAGTGGCAGCATTGGGGCAGCAGTGACAGTGGCAACAGCTCCCGAATGGTCCCTTCTCGAAACAAATCCGTTATAAAGTGTGATTTTAAAGCCCTATACGCCCCGAAGGCCGAAGAGAAAGCCATACGGAAGGTAAGGATGTGGAGGGGGCGGCTGAAGCCCTGGTTTCGTCACGTTTTGATCTTATTTTTGCCCGTTTTAGCTCGTTAGCTTCCTGCTAGCTGTAGCACTGAGAGTCCAGCTGCCACCTGATTCCTCCGTCAGCGCTTTACTTATTTACTTCACAACAACAGCTCTCCTCTGCTGTGGGAAAGGGAGCTGGCCGGCGTGTCACGCTGCCTTTCGCTGCTGGAGGTTTTAGTCCTGTTGAAGAGGGTCAGGCAGGTACAGATACAGGTTAAGGTTCAGGTTCACGTGTTAGTTCAGGTCTAAGTTCAGGTTCAGCTCCAGATTCAGGTGTTAGTTTAAGGTCAGGTCCAGATTCAGGTTCAGGTTGCAGTCAGCTCGTTAATTAGGGTCAGTCAGGTGCAGGTTCAGATTTAGGTGCTGGGCCAGGGCCAGGTTCAGATACTGGTTAAGGTCAAGGTGCTGCTTCAGGTTCATGTTGCTTTCAGCCAATTTGTCCTATTGAAGAGAGTCAGTTATGTCCAGGTTCAGATTATAGTTCAGGTCCAGGGTCAGGCTGTATTCACCCATTTTATACCACTGAATAAGGGCACTCAGGTCCAGGTACTTGTCCAGGGTCAGGTTGCATTAAGCCATTTTGTCCCACTGAACAGGGTCGTTCAGGTTCAGATACAGGTCAAGGTGCTTGTTAAGGTCCAGGTGCTGCTTCAGGTTCAGGTTGCTTTCAACCAGTTTGTCCTGTTGAAGGGGGTCACTCAGGTCCGGTGTCCTGTCCGGAGTCAGACTGCGTTCAGCCAGTTTATACCATTGAATAGGGTCATTAAGGTTCAGGTCCAGGTACTGTCCTGGTCCAGCTCGCATTCAGCCAGTTTGTCCCGTTGAAGAGGGTAATACGGGTACGGGTTCTAGTCCAGGTTCATTTTCAGGATCAGGTCCAAGTCTAGGTCATATAGTGTATGACAACCAGCCAGCTCAGCATTTTCCCTGCCAGCCCTGTTGCACACCTCCCAGTTTTCTTCTGCTCTAACACATGATATTGTTAAAAAAAGGACGAAAGATGTGGCTCAGGTACAAGAAAACAAACTGCCTGTTTCAGGTGGAGATGCACAGTCATGTCAGAGTCATACTGGTGTAATTGCTTTAAATAAATCAGTATCAGACAGATGTTTAAATCTGACTAATTCTATCTACACCAGTGTTTTTTTTTGTTGTCCAAAACCTGCAGGTGACACCTTTTATTTTTACTGCATGTGTAACCTTTTACAAATATTATTGTTATTGTTCTCCGTAATGCAAACCCATTAGACGTAGTGCCGGTTTTCTTAAAAGGTGTCCAATACGTGAAAATGACCGGAATACAGACCTGGAGGTAATCAAGACTAGAAGGGCTGAAATGAGACGTGTGTTTTTCGGTTTATTACAGTTTCCAAGGACAAGATTTGGATGAGTATTTGTTCATCTACATGTTAAAATGTCTTGATTCTATTGAGAAATAAAATGTTTATTGTGCAATTTCTGCAACATTTGGTTCAGCTCAGATATTTAAAAGATCTAAAAGGTTTTTCACCACCCACTTTTCTCTAAAAGGATACACCCAGGTGGCTGGTTTTGCATTGACTAAGTTTCCTAAAACTGTAAATGAGAAATTACTGAAGGAGAGTGAGATGTATCAGCCCCATTTCCATGCATTGTTTCAAACTTTTTTTTTTTTTTTAATATTGTGTTGAAATTATTGCATCCTCTAAAGCGATTGTACTCAAAATCTAATTCATAAACACAGTGTTTTAGCAGATCACCAAGTTTAGGACAGCTATCAATGCTGGGAATATAAATAAAGAAGCAGGTTGTTTAGAACAGACTTGGGAAGTTTTGCTGCTCTTTTAAAGTAACTGCTGGTTTTAACTGGTGGCATGGATGCCATCATTCACAAACCATCTGTACATAAAAAATTATAGGGTAATTGTCATTCAGTCTGCTGGACTGGCTTGGCGTGGATTGTAACGTGGATCGTAACCCTCCTCTGATGGTCTTTTACAGGTGAAACAGCTTCTTTTCTGCTCTCTTACAGCTCTGAGGCAGCAGGAATGAGTCGCAGTCGGAACCCTCCACAGAAAGGCCAAGGAGCCGCCCGGGCCAAACAGGTAATAGGAGACACAGCATCACAATACAGTAGAGTTGCGCTGGAATGACTCTGCAAAAATGAACAATCAAAAAATTCCTTTTGCGTAGATCATCTACGTTACAGGCCAGAAATGTGGGCCTACCCTCAGTTTAAAAAAATTAATAAATAAACCAAATGTTGCTCTTGCAAAATTTTATTACAAGAAAACATTAGAAAGTAACCGACTGGTTCTTAAGTGTAACAATAGACACTGTAAATGCAGTTTAATGGTGTGTAAGTTTCTGTACAAGTTTCATCATAAAATTCCCCCTTTATCACAGCAGCACAGATTCACCACATCCTTTCAGCAACTTTCAGAAATAACTTGTGTCCGAACCCTCCCAGCACCTTTTCCAGCAGAAACAGTTGTGTCAGATTTTCTGGATGCTTATTTCAAGCTCTCTGCCTGTCTTTCTTCTCTCTTCCTCTCTGTCTGTCTCTCTCTATCTCTCTGTCTGTCTCTCTCTATCTCTTTGTCTGTCTCTCTCTATCTCTCTGTCTGTCTCTCTCCCTCTCTGTCTGTCTCTCTCGCTGTCTCTCTCTGTCTGTCTGTCTCCCTCGCTGTCTCCCTCGCTGTCTCTCTTTCTCTGTCTCTCTCTCTCTGTCTCTGTCTCTCTCTCTGTCTCTGTCTCTCTCTCTGTCTCTGTCTCTCTCTTTCTCTCTCTGTCTCTCTCTCTTTCTCTCTCTGTCTCTCTCTCTTTCTCTCTCTCTCTGTCTGTCTCTCTATCTCCCTCTGTCTCTCTCTCTCTATCTGTCTCTCTCTCTGTCTGTCTCTATCTCTCTCTCTCCGTCTCTCTTTTTCTCTGTCTGTCTCTGTCTCTATGTCTCTCTCTCTCTCCGTCTTTGTCTCTGTCTCTCTTTGTATCTCTTTCTCTCTGTCTCTCTCCCTCTCACTCTCCGTATCTTTCTCTCTCTCTCTCTCTCTCTCTCTCTCTCTCTCTCTCTCTCTCTCTCTCTCTCTCTCTCTCAGATGGGACTGCTCCTTGATCTCTCTCCAGACGGTGGGCTGGATGACTCTGGGGGAAATGATGAGGAGTTAGAGGCAGAGCTTCTGGCTTTGATTGGCGGAGGAGGAAGGCCACCTGGCCAGAAAGGAGGTGGCAAAGGTGAGAATAATTATTTAAAAGAAATGAACCATTAGCTAATTCTAAGCACTTTCCATTTATTTCCTTCAGTAAGTCTGTATTCCGCCAGTTCTGGTGTTGTCTGTAAAGAATTAACCCAATTCCATCAGCATTAAAAGACCCATATCATGGAAAACCAGGGCTTGATGTATGTCACCCCACCTCACCCCCTTCCCTTGATTTTCAATTTCATTCTCTGCATGTTTAGCCGAAAAGAGATTAGTCCTGCCTACTTACACTCAGTTTGTAAGGAGTGTTTCAGCCCAGGCTGCTGTTTGCGTGGAGTACAATATAGGACAGCTAACCTCAACTAAGCCCATTTACATACAGTACTGTGCAAACATTTTGATTCACCCCTATTCTTCGTATTTGGCTGCCGAAGATCCAGACTTTCTTGTATGTTAATGTGGTCTTGAGGAACAGTTCCCCAGGCTTCCTGAAGGACTTTCAAAGACTCTCATTTCCAGTCCAGTCCCTGAACCTGACCAGTTTCAGGTGATTTAAAACAAAATGTAAAGAGGTGAGGGATGACTTAAGCCCTCTACACAGTAATGTGTATCAGTCTTAACGATACGGTAAAACTGGTTGGAAAATTAGCATGTAAAAATGATTTATGACAGTTTTGGTATGTAAACCCACCAGACATCATAACTGAACCTCAGTGTGAAAAATACATAATGCCCCTTCTTCTCCTTCTGTGCTGGTAGCTCCGGTGCCCATGGAGGACATTGAGCGCATGGCTGCTCTGTGTATGAAGGACCTGGACGAGGATGGAGATGATGACGGAGACCTGGAGGAGGATGATGATCTTTTGGTAAATAGGAGGGAAAACATCAAATCCTATCCCAACACAAGGAATCAGTATTCCTTGAAACCTGCTGCCTTGCAGATTTTAGAATTTCCGTCTTCCAAACACACCTGATCGAACCATTAAACTAATGATCAAACCCTTCCTGAGGTGAGGTGAGTGTGTTAGAGCTGAGAAAACAATTCTTTTGCACAGTGTTGTATATTTTAGGCCAAATCTAGGTGCCCCTGGTGGCCTACTGGTTAGGGAGTTGCCCCAGCAATCCGAAAGTTATGGGTTCGAATCCCAGCGTTGCCACTGAGGTTGCCTTGAGCAAGGTACCGTCCAAATGCACTGCTGCCCAGGTCCCCCTGTTGGTGGCAGCCCCCTGCTTCGCTTGGTGAATGAATTAAATACAGAGAAAGAATTTCACACTGTTCACACTGTGTGCTGTGCTGCGTTCACACGTGACTATAAGGGACCACTTTACTTTACTTAAAACCTTCTTGTTGTGAAACAAGACACAGTTCTGACATAAGTTTCTCTGAATGACCGTATTCTAATGACTATGAAAAATCAGTGCAGTTGTCCTTTAACTTCATTGAATCTTCTGTGTGGTTGTTTTTATCGTCCAATTCAGGCTGAGCTGAATGAAGTGTTGGAGGGGGGTAATGTGGGGGTCAGCACTGAACCCCTCCCTGCTCAGCACCCTGTACCTCCCAAATCTACCCCCACGACTCCAAGTGGGGCGTCTGGGCTCGAGTCCCGTCTTCAGGAGCGTCTCGAAATGTACCAGACAGCCATCGCCAACGCCAAAGCAGCAGGGGAGACCAGCAAGGTCCGCAGATACGACCGAGGACTGAAGGTGAACCAGGGGCCTTAAATTACACCACACAGTCTCTTGTGCCGATTTCAGAATTGACAAACTTTCCCTTGAACCCCAAATGAACTATAAAGTTTGCTTCTTCAGTTACACTGGAGCCACAAGGTTTATGTACCTAACAGTTAATGGAGACTAATGAACCCACCCGTTCAAATCTTCGCATATTTGCACCAAACTGCTGTTAAGTCATCACTATTATTAATATTATTATTAATTATGTGTTTTATGACACCGGAGGACACGCTGTCATCTAGAAACATGGACTAAAGTACATTAAATACATTAAAATGGTAGTAGCCATCCTGAAGACTGAAATTTTAAAATACTTTAGTGTGATTGCTTTTCTTAAGTTTTATAATAATAGTAATTATTATTATTAATTTTAATTAAAGATGCCTTTCTAAGTTTTAGGCTGAACGACTAGTTTTGAAATAAAGAAACCGTTTTAAGTAAAGTAGATTTTTAAAATACTTTTGCTTTATTGGAGATCTACTATCTGCCAGTGTTATTAGACTTTTATATTCTAATGTTTATAATTGACTGTGCTTAAACTTAAATGTAGTTTTTTCAGTCTAAATTGGCCAAAATCAGCAAGTGAACATTGGCTTAACATTTGATTCATGGTTCTCCTCGTTAGTGTTCCAGGCTCAACTGTCCCATTAAATGTTGTGTGTAATTTTGTCACCTCAGACACTACAGTCAATGCTGGTATCAGTGAAAAAAGGTAAACCAGTCGACGAGGAGGAAATCCCACCCCCTGTGGCCACTGGTGGCAAACCCAGCTCAGCACCAGAGGCTGAACCGATAAGAGAACAGGCTCAACCAGCCCCGGCCTACACACCGCCTCAGCCAACCAATGAGAAGTCATTGAAGGAGGCGAGGCCTGTAGCCCCGCCCAAACCTCAGCTTCTACAGCCGCCCAATCAGAGAGCAGTGGCAGTGACACCAGATACACCAGCGATTTCACCATTAACCCCCAGTCAGCCTAATGCCCAGCATTCAGGTACACACACACACACACACACACACACACACACACACACCAGCTATATCATCATTAACTCCCAGCCTCACTGTAAGTGCTTTCTGTCTCATGTAAACTGTGTGTGTGTGTTGTAGAGTTGAAGGTGTGTGTATTGAGCAGACAGAGGGAGTACAAACTGGCCGCTATTCAGGCCAAACAGAGCGGAGACACAGAACTGGCCAAACAGCACTACCTCATCGCCAAGGTAACCATCAACACCCCAACTTTACAGAATTAAATGATTAAAAACTCACTTCAAACACACATTATTATTACTGGACCGTCCAAGTTACCCAGAGAGTGCGAGAACAATTTTACTGTCTTCCTCTTGGCCATGGATTTCTGTACAAAAACTAATTGATTCTCTCTCTCTATATATATATATATATATATAAATTATAAATTTCCCTCTCGCTCTCTTTGTCTGTCTGTGTGTGTGTGTCTCTCTCTGTCTGTGGGTGTGTCTCTCTCTCTCTCTCTCTCTCTCTCTCTCTCTCTCTCTCTCTCTCTCTCTCTCTCTCTCTA
>JBBJLS010039707.1:0-13993 GCA_037577275.1 Bryconaethiops microstoma
TAGTGTTCCGGGGCCAGTGAGGGAAACCAAATCAAGTAGCTTCCGTATTTTCTACTTACAGGTCTTGAGTTTTCACGCGCGAGTTCGACTCTGTTGTTACTCGAGCCGCGTCACCATGGAAGCAGTTAGTTTGTAACATGATGCGCCATTTTAAATCTTAACACCAATAGGAGCATGCTGCAGCAGCACTAACAGTGGATCAAGAAGAAAGTCCAGACAAGCCTTTGGGTTTGTGTATGCCAAATGACTATGCGAACTGTAATTTCAAGGCCGTTCGTGCCGTAACATGCTGTTAAGTTCGTGTTCCATGGTCGTGTTGTCCACGATCACAACACGTAGATTGTCTAGAAATATTGTTTGGTATTGACGTTATTGTTTTTAGATGATGAAAATGGTTGCCATAGTCTCAGAAATATAACCAACGTTTACTTTTTGTCACATCGAATGCCTCTTGAGAAGTTCGTTTGCAGTTAAATTGTTATTTCTTAATAGTTTAACGTCCGTGCTAGCTGCGCATGTTACACGGTTACAGAGCTGGCTGGAGATGGGACTGAAACCAACAAAGTTGATTAGCACCGTACCTTAGCTACGAACAGTAGGGACTGCAATTGCCATTCATCATTGGGGAAAGACAAAGTTACACCTTACTTTACCTGGAGGACGCTTTTTCATCCAAGGAAAGTCCTGTCCAAAATGTCACAACATCACGTCTGTTTTCCTTTATCGGTCAGATTAATATTATGTAGCTGGCTCTAGCAGCAGAGTGAGTTACAAATGACTGATTTGTATATGGACGCTGTGGATTTCGTTTTGATTTACCTTTTTATCCTTCCTGTTCTTTAAAAACGTTTACTCTGTAATGTAACATTTTCTCAAGCTTTCATGAAACGGGACAATTATTTGTGTGTCGTTCAGCCCTTATAAGGATGAAGTGTTTAAAACATTGCAAATATATGGATGCTTAAAATACCTTATTGCCTCTCAGAAACATGGCCCTTAGATTCTGAGAAGTGCCATCATTATGATTTATGAATTAATACCTTCAGAATTACATGCACAACTTCTTGATCATGAGAACTACCAGAATCGAACAAATGGGATAGAAGAGCTGAAAAACACCCTTTCTGAGCTGGACTTGAGCTCTGTTTTCTCTGACAGTATTGTGGAATTTATCTACTTTTTAGATGGACTCCTGGATGATACCAACTTTAAAGTTTTGTGTGGCACTCTACAGGTTATCAACCTCTTGATACAAAAACTGGATAACGGTGTGGACAGATACTATAACCAGATTGTGTATGTGGCTCTTAAAACACTGGGGGATACACGCAGTGTTCCCCGGAAGGAATACATGAATGTGTTTAGGCAACTGATGAGGATTGTTGGTCCACAAAAGGTTTTGGAACTTGTAATAGGACACCTGAAGCACAAAAATTCCCGGGTGAGAGAAGATGTCATAAACATCATCACAGCTGCTATTCTAACACACCCTAGGAAAGACTTTAATGTTCCCAATTTGTGTTTTGTAGTTGCTCCTTATCTTGCAGATAACAAAAAGAGGGTTCGTCACGCAGCTCTAGAGCTCTTTGCTGTTTTTGACTACTCCCTTGATACAGGAAAAAAGAAGCCTCTCATGAGGGCCATCAATAGGGTGGAGCTCACTGGAGATATGGAGGGGCTTATGGCTGCTGTACAGGCACGAAGAGCCAGGCACGTTCTGCCCCGCCTGTCTGCAGATGGTATGGTGGAATATGCACTGGTTATCCCAAAGCCTGGTCAGCGACGCCGGCCCCAACTGGGCTCTGGAGCAGACCTGGACTGGGTTCTCAGTGGAGGGAGAATTAATAGTGCTCAGAGCGTCCATACAGAACCGGACTCAGACAGGTTGAGTGACTACGGCAACCTTGGATCCCTGACAGATGATTTCCCGTTAAATAGGAGAATAGTTAGCGCTGGAAAGAGGAAAAACAAGCTGCCCTGGGAGAGGTCAAGTCTCACAAGCACAGTAAATATACGGCCTAGCAGTGCATCAAAAGGAAAGTCACCTGATAAGGTAAGCGATTAACTCATGCTATGAATTTTTCATGCACAACAAAAAAGTGATTTAGGTCAGTATGAGAACATGAGTCAAAAGTTTGATGTGTGAAGTAATAATAAAATGTCTGCTTAAAGTTTTTAATTGAATATTGCTGTGATTACCTAAAAGCAACCCTCCCCGCCATCCCTGCTAGTAAAATACATGAATACATAACAATATGTGTTGTTGCTGTTAGGCTGTAAACTGCTTTGAACTTTATTTTTTTTAATATGTTTTCAAATATTATTAACCTTATTGTGTAACCAAAAAATATCTTATGATGCTTTAGTGTCTGCTCATGTCAGTGTCTCTCTATGTGTACACTTATAAATTAGGAGGAATCTGTCTCTAGGTATGCTTTAGCCACATGGTTGGAAATGATTTGCCTTCTCTTGTGCTGCTCAGCACCCTATTAGCCTGCTGGCTAGAGCACTGTTCTTGCTATATATAGACTGCTCAAAAGGAAGGACCAAAAAGCTGTATGACCATTGTTTACTGATTGTTTGGGGATGATGATTTGTTTAGTTTTAGGCTTAAATTTGAGTTTATACTTTAAAATCTTTTATTCATATGATTTTAGTTTTCATTTGCTCAAAAATTTTTGTTTGAATTACCTTGGAAGATGCCCAGATGCTTTTAACCGTATTTAAATCTAAACTGTAACCATTTAATCTGAGGTACATAATGATTTCACTATCTTGATAATGTTGAAAGGGGCAGTAACCATTGTGAATCAGTTTGGCCCTGCTTTTACACCTGGAATTGATGCATAGGCTACTTGAGCTGCTAAAAATTAGCTTGCCAAGTGTTGTACCCAAAACAAAAAACATTTGTAGATTAATATTTTTATTCATTAAAATGTACACAAAAGGTGGGCGGAAGACTGTGTACTAAAATAACCTAAACTTTGTGTTTACCTTGGCAGTTAAATGTATCTGTCTCACATGTCACAAAATTACTCTTCACCAAATCCTCATTTACTCCTGATTGTTTAAATTACTGCCTGAATTTGATTGTCATGTTGCCAGAATTGTGAGCAGGTGCTAAAAATTTTTTTGCAGAGTAAATTATTATTGTTATTCCTTACCCTATAAATATTTGTATTATTGCACATTTAATTATTCTACTGCTTGAATTATGTATCTGGCACAAAACTGTATTCACTCTTATTTGGTACTGCTTCTGCTTTTTGTGGTTCTTGCACTTTCTTTTTTTGCTCTCTATATATAGCCTTGCATTGTTTTTGTTCTGCACTATGGTTCAAGATTCTTTATTTGTCACATACACACTTCTACAAGTACAACGTGTAGTGAAATGTGCCCCTGAAAAGTCTGAGACTATGCAATGTAGTTACAGTAAATTAAAAAGAAAATTAAAGACTAGAGCTTAGTAATACAAGTATAGGAAAATATATTCAAATAAATGTTACAAATATAAACAAGAGAAAGAAAATTGTTTGGTCTCACTGCATGCCATGTAGACAGTTGACTTGACTTGAGAGTGAGTTAACAAGAATTGTGCCGTTGAGCCTCACACAAAATGGACATAGGGCTTGGCATAGCTTATTGTCCTATCTGTGGTCTGTGACACCACTAAGCTTTCAAACTTTGAATAATGTACAACTAGTTGGAACTATTAGCACTAAGGGTACAACTTTGTACAAGATGAACAATTAAAATAATTGAGCAGGAGTTAAAAAATATCTATTCTGTCCATTTTTTTGCTTGTTTAGTCAAGATTTCTTTTATATTTAAAAATCATTCTTTAAAGATGTTTTGTAACTTGGCTGTTACCTTTATTAGCAGCTATTTGGCAAAATTCAGACGTTTTCACTAAAGCAGAAAAGCAGAGGTCTTCAATGCTGGACCTCAAATCCAGTTTCGCGTCCTGGATTTTGTAATTACTGTTAGCTAGTTGAACTATTGATGTAACTGATTGGCTGCCTGGTATAATATAACCGCTGACTATAAATCAAGGACCAGAAACTTTATTTGAAGTCCTTTGCACAAGTTATAATCAAGAACTGCTTGTCCAAGCCCTGCTTAACTGAAACTACTTAATGAAGTTTTAAAGAATCCAAAACTGGCCCAAACTCAAAAAAATTCAATCCGAAACTGACCTGAGCCAGCTCATAATCTAGACCACCACCACGTGAGGAAGACAATGACTTCTGCTATGTAAGCATAGAGTTTGTTACTGCGCATGTGCGGGGGTATCTGCGAACAATTATTAGTTCGATTCTCAGAAAAATCCGTTGGAGACTGAAGCTGCGGCTGCTGAACCGCGTATAAGGGAGGGGGGTTACTGTATATTCTTTTGGTTAATATATGCTTTTGTATTGGTTGCCATATAATGAATGAAGAGAGGAGACTCTTATTGTGACAGTGGGTGGATGTTGTGAACTAGGGGGATGATGGGAAAGGAGGAGGCGTCTGTCAGTAAAGTGTTGTCACGGAGAAAGGAAAGTTTCACTGTGTTGTTTTAGTATGACAAATAGGCCTTGGCCTTGTCAAGTTAAGATATTCTAGAATCTTCAATACAAAACAATGTAGTTGGGATGTATGTTTATATTTGAGCCTGTATGTATAATTTTGACCTTGTGATTAGAGACAATCCTAAATAAATTCAATCCTGTCCACCCAATTCTTGTTTTAAAAAATCACTGAAGTTGTAGGTTGTGTATTCATTCTGCCCAAAATAAATATGGCATTCATACCCATGATAAGTGTTTGTAAACTTCTGACAACAACTCTATACAACTCTATCTCTATAGACAAGGAACAAAACCGAAAAACAGTATTGGTGACAGTGATTTTCAGGCCATTGTATGGCACTGCATTAAATAAACATCATTTACATTTACATTTACGGCATTTATCAGACGCTTTTATCCAAAGCGACTTCCATTTCCTAACTACAGGGTGCGGCCTCCCTGGGTTAAGGGTCTTGCTCATACAGTCAAAAAATTTTTGGATGACACAGGTTTTCACCACTTTTCTCCATTTATTTTATAAACTGCAGATTTTTATTCTTGTTAATGGAAAGTTGTTGCAACTATAAATGCAAGCATCTTAAATTAAACAGGTTTCCTTTATAAGATGGAAAAATAGATAACAATGCATATCTGACATCCTGTTAACTGGTTTTGTGTTATCCATTAACTTAAATCTGTAGTGGAAGCCACAGCATGGGCTCCGGAACACTTCTGAAAGCCATTGTCAGTGGACACAATTCGTCACTGGATCCTCAAATGAAGTTATTTTACCATGCACAGAAGAAACCATATGTAAACATGATTCAGAAACCCAGCCACCTTCTCTAGGTCTGGCTTATTTAAGATGGACTCAGCCAAAGCGATAAACTGCCTTGTGGTGGGACGAATCTAAAGTCTTTTTGAAATGTTTCTTTTAACAACAGTGCAAACTAGAGAAACTGGTAACTGAGGAGACCAACTGCTTGAGTTTTGAGAGTGAAATGTTGTTCTATTCTGTATTTTTCGTTTCATTCTGTATTTTTCGTTTCACCATGAGGATGAGGGGGCATGGCGGACGAGGCCTGGACGTCACAAAAGTAAAAAACAACGCGGAGGATATCTGCAGTTTCTGTGTTAGTGTGGGGGTTTTGGCAAACAATTATTAGTTTGCTTCTCAGAAAAAATCCGCGTTGGACTGAAACTGACTGCTGATCCACGTTAAAGTGGAAGTTTACTGTATTACATTTACACTGATGGCAATTGGCAGACACCCTTATTCAGAGTGACATACAATCATTAGTTAAAGGGACAGTCCCCTTGGGGCAACTGAGCGTAAAGTGTCTTGCTCAAGGACACAAAGGTAGAAAGTGGTGTTTGCACCTGCAACTTTGTGGTCATTGGGTTCACAGGCAAGTGTTTTACCCACTAGGCTACTGCCACCCCTGTTACACTGTTCTCTATAGCTCATTGCATTGCTAAAAAACAGCAGTAATACTCATTTTGAAATTTTTAAAAAGGTACGTTATATTAATTTATTGCTGTTAAAACAATGACATTGTAAAGTGTGAGAATTATATTGGGTTTGAGTAAAACAATACTTAAGAAATAAACTACAGCAGAAGGAGATGCAACCTTACTGTGTAGTCACATTGGATCTTACTACTTATGCAACATGTCAAAGTTTTGTCATTACTGTTTTGAGTTGTAGAAATGTTACAATAATGAGAAGTTTCTTTAGGCCTACTCATGTTTGAAAATGAGTTATTAGCATAATAACAATATTTGACTATTTCTACATGTGCATTCAGTCTACAGTACTCCGAATTCTGAGAAAAGTCGAGCAAACGTATTAATTTTGTTTTACGAGTGTAAAATCGCATTCTGTAGCTGCTAATATGGTATTATAGCCTATTAGCTAAAATTATATTGGCAAACTCTTTTCAAAGTGGGGATTCTAAAAAATAGTAAACCACACATAAATTGGATTGCAGTTATTCTTTTACATTACTGTGAATTAGGCCAGGTTCATACGTTTGCTCGACATACTGTCAAATGTCAAAATGTTAAATAAATGCCATCTAGCTGGGATGTGAGGTTGTAACTGGCAGGCTGACATTTGCTTGGGAGCTTTGACAATATTTTTGTCATTGTGATGATTATCATGGTGAACATTCATATCACCTAGGATGAGTAATGGACAACCAGGTAGTGTGTCTAGTTCATCCAGAAAAAGCCCGGTGGACAGTAGATGGCTATTAAAGAGTTTCACAAGAACAGACGCCAGGATTTCATTGAGCAAAAGAGGTATAGTTGTTAGGAGGCAGTAGTGATGAAAATGTCCAATTAGTGGAAATGAGAACGCCTTTTCTCGACAGACAGACGTGTGGTATAGGAGAATGCATAGTTGGTAGCTAGTGCAGTTGGGGTAGCTGTGTTTTCTGGCCAGATCCATGTTTCAGTGATAGTAAGTAGATCAAGGAATAGCTGCTTAGCACATGCAGAGATTAAGTCAGCTTTGTTGACTGTGGAATGACAATTCCACTGCCCCACATGCAAGGGTATATGAGCAGAAGCTAAATATTGTAGTTACCTCAGGTAGGTCGGGTTTCTTTGTCTTAGCGATACGTTTGCAAATACCAGTGACGACAGGAATGTAGTGGAAGTGAGTAATAGAAGAGTAATAGAAAAGCCCTAGAGTGTTTAAGACTGATAGCCTTGTTGGTGTCCTTGGTCCGTGGACTCCCACAGACAGACCCACAGGACTTCACACAAAGGGAGCTGCACACAAGGGCTGACTTCAGCGGCAGCACTTATTTTATATACAGTAAACCCCACTTTAACACGGATCAGCAGTTGCGGTTTCAGTCCAAAGTGGATTTTTTCTGAGAACTGAACTAATAATTGTTTGTTGAAACCCCCGCACTAACACGGAAACTGCAGATCTCCGCCGCATTTCTTTTCGCTTTTGTGACGTCCGTGCCTGGTCCGTCAGGCCCCTTGTGCTGGGTTGCTAAGCACCGCGCTCAAACATAAACAACCCAGCACAAGGATGAGGGGTCGTGGCGGACGAGGCCCGGACGTCACAGCTTTTTTTTTGTGGCAATATATAATTTTTCATGCATTTTAGTGCAAAATTTTTAAGAAAAATATAATTTATTAATGTGGTAAATTCAGCTACATTTCTATATAAAAAAATAACTAAATGTTTTGGTACAGTGGAGAGAACACAAAGAATGGGATGGTAAAATACCGCTGTACTCAGAGGCGGGAGGTTTGAAAAAAAAAACTCTTTTTATTTCTACTTGCTGCTGATTGCCTGCTGCCCTGTGACGCTGCAGTCCAGAAATTCCCCCGTGGAGCGTCTCAAGTGTTCTCGTGTTTTTTGTTTTGTTATTCTTAAAGCCCTGTATTTTTATCACTGTAAATTAAATTAATTTATTACAGTATTTACCCTGCATATACCAAAGAAAACGACAGCGCATACCAAAGAAAACTCCTAAACTGGGTGGTGGTGGCCTAGTGGTAGGGTACTTGCCTCTGGACTGAGAGGTCATGGGTTCGAATCCTACCTTCAGCACCACCACTGGGTTCCTGAGCAAGACCCTTAACCCCAAGTTGCTCCAGGGAGACTGTCCCCTGTAAGTAGGGAATGGAAGTCGCTTTGGATAAAAGCATCTGATAAATGCTGTAAATGTAAACTGCAACAGCCGTCTGACACTAGGAGCCATTGTGAAATTAAAAGTTAAAACTTTTAGGGTCAGTTTACCAGACAGGATTACGTAGTGCTGTGAATAGAGATTTTCCATTGAAAATGAAAGGATAGTCCAAGACTAGGCATAATCCCTGTCTGGGAAACCGACCCTTAAAGTTTTGGGTGGTGGTGGCCTAGTGGGTAGGATGCTCGCCTCTGGACCATCATGGGTTCGAATCCTACCTTCAGTATTCCACCACTGGGTTCCTGAATAAGACCTACATATCCAACTACATTTCAACTACATATCCAGGTTACTCCAAAACTATGCAACGACTGATTTGATTGTTTTGAGCCTAAACAAGCGTTTTCGCATGAGCTGATTTTAAGAAAACTTTTGTTTCTGGTCTGTTCAGCCTGCTCCTGGGATTTGCTGCATATTGTATCTCACAAGATGGAAATTGGTGAAGTGGATGACATAACTAATGCAGACAGACACTAACACTTTTCATACAATTGACTTGAATATTCTAGTTTTTTGGCCAAAATAAAATTCTCTAGTAAACAAGTTTAACACACTAAAGTAATTTGGACCTAATATGATGAGTGTATGTTTGCAGTTAGTTACACTGATGGGACACTGATGTCAAGTCAAGTAGGTGTCATTTTAAACTGGTGCAACACAGAAACAACACAAGGCTACAAAAGTATGGACTGGACAATATACAGTGCAAACAGAAGTGCAAAATGATACAATAGAACAAGTTCAGTTCAGCTGTTTATTTTGAATTTGGGACCTGTAGTTCTGATTCACTTTTGATTGAGGAGTCTGATGGCCTGGTGGAATACCAGGCCATCCTGCCAGTAAAGGCACAGAACTTTTTGTTAGGTGTCAGGAGTGGGATAAGAGTGCCGGAGAGTTAAGTGGAAGCCCCTATGATGCAGGTGGCTTTGCGGATGCGGCATGTGATGTATATGTCCGTAACAAGAGGGAAGAGAGGCTGTTGTATGGTCCTGCGGTCTGTGGCAGTGATGCAACCACTCAGGATGCTCTTCATAGTCCTTGTAGTTACAACCTAATGGGTCATAATGTATAGCTTTTTATTTTCCTGTGTAATTTGTTTTTCTTCCCATGGTAATTGCAAATCATATTTGGTCATCAGCAAGGGAACTACCCTTTTAAAGGAATCTGAATGGAAGGAAGCTCATGGGTTGTTCTCTGCTTCTGTCATGATTTTCATTGTGTTCTGGGTTCCCTGACCAGCCTAAAAGCCTCAGCCTGGAAGCCTGTAAAATAATTGCCTAAGTTGAAATCTATTTATGGGTCTTATTTGAGACTTTCTTTGAAACAGGTTATGGCAATAACCTGTTTCAAAGCATGTGTTACACGAGGGGATGTCAAACAACCACACTTTGTATATGTAGTAATATTGTATATATTGTAATGTATGAAACTTTTCAAGCAGAGGAGGGAGGAGGGATTTTTTGTTTAACATAGTTTTCTCCTGTTTTGTCTTAGGGAGTGAAGTTAGATGTTGTATTTCTTATCTTTTCTTTAGTGGGTAATTTACATTAAGTAGTCTAGTTTTCTTCTTGCGTAATTTTTTCTCAGTTTGCTCTTGTTTCCTTATTTTTGTATGATCTCATAGTTTATTTCTGATTATGCTTGCACCTACTAAATGAAAATGAAATCAGTTATCATTGCAATGCTGCTTGTATGTGAACCTCTGGAACTAGGAGGGCACAGATGATGTGACCTGACCTAGACTAGTTTAGAATTTTGATCTGTACTGTAAAGGTGATTTGCTTCAACTTGCTGGGTTTTACAGCCCATGTTCAGCCCATAAGAGTGTGACGAGGAGGGTTGCAAAGGGGCGGAAAATTTCCGGAAACTTTACAGAAACTTTCCTTGGAAACTTTAGCTGGGGAATTTTGGAAATATTCCAAATTGGAAATTTTGCACAGGAATTTGGGGAATTTATGGGAATTAACATGAATTAATTGGAAATTTTGGATGATTTAAAGAAACAGGCTATATGGATCATATATCAACATAACTAAACATTTTATTTTGTCATAAGCAGACATTTCTGCAAAAGGATACAATTTAGAAACGAGATTTATTTGTAAATAAAACTTTATGAATGCTTTCACTGAACAATCAATTCTTTCAATGAACAACAAAAATATGAACATTCACATTACAAATCAATTTGCAAAAAGTTAAATGAAGCAAACTCCCCTCCCATCCAAAAGTCTAATTCAACATGTAAAATGAAAGCAGCTTTACCCTCCCAAAATCTTCCCATTCAATGGTTCAAATAAAGCATTGTTTTTCAAAGCTTCTCAAGCCTGGTTTCTGCATGTTCTGCATTTTGCCAAATACTTTCAGGCTTCTTCCTGAACATCAATGCCCTCAGTGTTCACTTCCTCAACATCTGACTTCTCATCCTCTTCAGTGTCAGTGTCCAACCTTTTTGAGGATGGCTCTTTGTCAGGCTCAAAGTGCCCGAGGTTTGCCCATATGGCCACTAATTTCTCCACTCGCTCATTTGTAAGCCTGTTGTGAACCTTTGAGTGTGTGTTCTCAAATAGTCACCAGTTGCGCTCAGAGGCAGCTGATGTTGGTGGGATTTGAAGAAGGATGGAGGCTACAGGTGCAAGGGCCTCAGATCCACATAGTCCCTTCCACTAGGTGGATAGAGGAATGTGCTGGCTTGACTGCCAGATCCCCTAGCCAAAGGCCTTGCTTTGTACGGTATTTTGCCAAACTGCCAAGGACTTTATCTGCATCAAGACCTAGGTGGCGAGATAAGGCAGTGATAATGGTATAAGCATTGTTGATCCTCTCCAGAGAGCATGCTTTGGTTATATTTTGGGTCCAGCATATATGCTGCTGCATGCACTGGTTTCAGACAGAACTCCTCACACTTCTCTAGTAATTTCACCACTGCTGTTTTTTCTACTTTAAGTAGTAGTGAAGTGGGCAAGGCTGTTGAGATTGCTTGTCTTATTTCCCCAAAAAGACATTGGACATCTGACAGGATGGCATCATCACCCTTTATTTTTGCATTTGCTGCAGCAATGGGTTTCAGGATAGTCAGGTTGCTGGTCAGTCTTTCCCAGAATACATCATCTAATAAAATTCTCTTGATGTCAGATTTGATGCCTGCAGTCTGAGATATGGCCATCTCTTGGAGGGACTTCTTTCCCTCCAATAAACTGTCATACATGATGACAACCCCAGCCCAACGTGTGACGCTTGGGAGCTTCAGTGTGGTACTTTTGTTTCTCTCCTTTTGTTTTGTGAGGTATATTGCTGAAGCTACTTGTTTGCCCTTCACATACTTGACAACTTGCTTTGCCCTCCTGTGTAAGGTGTCCATTGTCTTCTGTGCCATGATGTCCTTAAGGAGATTATTAAGAGTGTGGACAGCACAGCCAATGGTTATTATATGAGGGTAGGTGTCCTCCACATGTGTCCAGGCCACCTTCATGTTTGCCGCATTGTCAGTAACAAGTGCAAAAACCTTCTCTGGTCCAAGGTCATTAATGACTGCTTTCAGCTCATCTGCAATGTAGGAGCCTGTGTGTCGGTTGTCCTTTGTGTCTGTGCTCTTGTAGAATACAGGTTGAGGGGTGGTGACAATGTAGTTTATAATTCCTTGTCCCCGAATATTTGACCACCCACCAGAGATGATTGAAATGCAGTTTGCTTTGTCAGTGGTTTGCACTCTGATGAACTCCTCATCCAGCAAATGGGTAGATAGTGCATGTCTGGTGGGGGGCATGAATGCTGGTCAGAGAAGATTAAAAAATCTCTTCCAATAGACATTGGTTGGCAACATCAGGGCTGAGGCAGTTGCATTGATTGCTCGAGCTAAACACTCATCTGCCGTTCTCTGGCTGTGTTCATCCATTGAATCAAAGTATCCTCAGATGTCAGAGGGACCAGGAGCTGATGAGAGAGTATCAGAGTCTGATACAACAGATTCATTTTCGCCTGGAATGAAAATCTTATTTGCTGCATTTGCTGCATGCTGGGGGATTTTTGGGCACTTTGCAATATGCTTCTCCATTTTTGTAGCATTCCTCACGTCTTTGCACAATATTTGCACATAAACAAAGACTTTCCATCAACTTTAGTGGGTATGAAATGCTTCCACACACTGGATGGTGTACGTCGCATTTTTCTGTTAAACATGAAACCAAAAAATGCAAATATGTAGATTGCATTTTTAAATAGATTAAATAGATCAAATATCATCTAACTTATAATATCATCAAAACTTACTTGTATGTATGTAGTCCTTTGGCTCAAATGTGTAGATTCAAATGTCTGTGGTGTGTATCTGGATCAGAAAGGTTGCTTTAGTGGTTCAGAATTCTAGAAATCATTGTGCATGTGATGGAAGCGGGTGTGGCCTCATGAGCCCTGCATTAAGCAGTGTCCTATGTCCCTGTGATTGAGGAATAGCAAATTATACTCAACTGTATTTACATCAAATCTGATTTAGCCAAGATTATGCTACAATATTTTTTTACCAACTATCTTTATGTTCCTAACCTTCAATTTGGATAATTCCCAGTTTATTCCCGTTAATTCCCATAAATTCCCATAAAATCCTGCTAATTCCCATGGAAAGTTTCCAACTTTGAAAATTCCTGGAATTTTGCAACCCTAGTTGGGATGTGTTCAGGCATGACTATAAGGATCCACTTTACTGGTACCAGCTCCCTGTTTTAGAACAAACTAACAATGTCTGAGGCTAGGTGGCTTTTTCCTGATAGGGTGAGTTTGCCATCTTTTTGTCTATAGCCCCAACTCCCACAGAGCATTAAAGGTTGCCAGCGAGTGGTCTAGGCCAATTTCACTCCCCACACCATTAAACCAGAGGCTTCCAAATGTCAGAAGGAAAGAACATCTTGAGCTTCCACCTCCACCTCCAAACATTCTCGTTTATGTTGTCAGCACTCGTGCCCCTAGCCTTAGTGATGGCCATTGCACTCGCATGCCTAATATCTGCTTTAGCCCTTCATTAGCAACACTAAATTAATGTAACTCAGTTAACTCTGTATGAATTAATATTTACTTATATGATTTGATCCGGAGGAAACGTTACAGTTGTGCGTGCAGGCTTGTTTTGTGGAAAGAAAGTCTATTCTTTATGTGAAATCAGTGCAAGCAGAAATAATAGACTTGAATCTGTCCATATAGAATGGAAATGCCGTTCTTTATGTAACTATGCAGTCACATTCTTGCAAGTAATATGTTTTAAAGGGTTAAATGGAAGTCCTACAAATGTCAAAAAGAAGAATACTAGACCACTACCTCCAAGCACCTTCATCTGTATTGTCCAAATCTTTGTCCCCGGTTACTTAGTTATAGACAGAAGGTGTACGATCTCTGTTTTAAGCCAAGCCATCGATTCATAGTCTGCTTTTTATTCTTGCTTAAGTCAATACTGTGAGCAGTGAGGCTGACTGACAGATTCAAGGGAGCTGAAGATGTTTTGTATGCAGTCTGGTGAGCAGTGTCAGAAAAGGGTAATGTTATCCATCATCATTAAATCTGAACTGACCACCTGCTTGCAGGTTATGACATGAGATTTGTTGTGATTCTAACAGACAGGCTGGACCTGAGAATGGCTTATTGAACTTTTCTTGCTAACTAGACTGAAACAATAAATGCATTTACTACACGAGTAGAATGAACTACACTGTTACCATGATAAAATATATTACTTTTCAT
>JBBJLS010039717.1:0-13992 GCA_037577275.1 Bryconaethiops microstoma
CACTTTGAGATTGCTAAAATATAAAGTGCAATACAAATAAAATCTATTATTATTATTATTATTATTATTATTATTATATCCTCTGGAGTGTGCTCGATGGGAGAGGGTCGAGTAGAGACGTGGTAGGTTTGCTGGACGTCAGGAGTAGTGAGACAGAGCGGTGAGAAGGCATGAAACTGTGCAGCATGGCCTGGTCTCTGTGTGGCGGGCAACATGGTGGTTGGAGGAATGGATCTTCTAATATTGTTGATCTTCTCGTCAAAGAACTTCCGGTGAGAGAGCTGGAGATACAGGGAGAGAAGGAGATTTGAGAAGATGGCAAAGAGCTTGTGAGGGTTAGATGCAGATTCTTCAACTTTGGTTCTGAAGAAGGAAGACTTAGCAGAAGATAAATCATTGGCAAAATTAGATCAGAGCGATGAGCGTTTTCCTCCATTTTCTTTCGGATGCTCTCAGTTCCCTTCGGTTACTTCGCAGCAGTGGTGGTTCTAGACCAAAATTACCGGGGGGCCGAGGTGGGGTCAATATTTTTAGATAATTTTTTTATATTTAGCTTTTCATTTATTTTCATTACAGTTCTTTTTCCCAGCATGAAATCTTTTTAAATCACACTGTCATCATCTCACTGTAGTAAGAAGGAAAAATAGAAAAAAGAAATTCACATACAGTGAACATACATTATTTAAGGAATTATTCAAGGAGTTTACACTTTACATGGACAGGGTATATGAATTGTAATTAGGCCTACACTGCTTACACACACACACATCACAAACTTGATGGTGCTGTAGGCCTGCTTGACGTGCATAGTAAATCTGGTTGTCCCAATGACTCATTGGATTGTCCCTCATTCTGTCCCTCAATCTGATTATGTATGTCTTCCTCCTCACTTTCAGGCTGCCTTTCAGAAGCCTCACTTTCCAACTGTCCAACCTCCATGTCTGGCTCTCTCTTCATAACTTGCTCTCTCTCCTCCTGCTCCTCAGCTCTCTCATACTCTTCATCTCCCTCACTCTCTCTATGTTGTTTTTTGCCTACAGGGGCAAAAAAAGGACATAATGTCCTTCCTGCTCCTTTTCATGATGATAGCCTACTAAAAAGAAAACGGGAGAGAATTGTACCCTCTACGTCTCACAAAGCCATTTAAATTTTTCATTACACAAGCTAAATACTGTCGGTTATTTAATCCATTTCCCAAATATATTAAGTTACATATTGCTGTGCAACGAACTTAAGAAAGATGAATGTACTTGGTGAACATGAGTGACATATTTACCACTGAGGCTTTGCTTATTTACAAACATAAGACCAAACGGGTTTTATTATTGTAATGAAGAACAATAAAACTGTTGATGTTGCAAAATGAATAATTTTTCTTACCTTTGCCTCCTTGCAGTTTAGGGCTCCAGCTGTTAGCTTTTACAACCGAAGTTTACAATTTGTGCAATTCGGTCTTCAGGTTGCAGATAACAGCGCGTATGTGTAGTGTTTTAAGCAGTCCGTCTGGAACAAACGTCGCATTAGTTCCGTTCTTCAAGCTAGCGCATGTCGCGATAAGAAATTAATATTTAACTTATTGGCTGATCAGTGCAGGGGCCATAACAGTCTACAACCGCCTATGCTTCGCAGGACCTCAGACAGCCATGGAGTTGGGGGAGAGATGCGCTTCAGTCTGGAAGACAAGGGACAGAGCTGTGTTGCAGTGAAACTAACCTGACACCTCAACATTATAAGCACACAACAGTAGCTGTCTAGAACAACACAGTCTAAGTGCACAAGATAGCAGACAACAGACAGAATAAACTTAAGCAAGCTTACTAGATGAAGACAACAGCTAAGCAGACCCTATAAGCACACCGAATCTAGAATAGATTGTTAAGCGGGTTTCAGACCGAACGCGGCATGCGCTGCGCTTTGCTCTGAAACCCATTATTTTCTATGGTTTGCGCAGCGCAAGAACGGTTTCTAGAGCAGCGCGCAACTTTGAGGCCTTGTGCGCGCACTGCGGTCAAAGTTGACATTTGTTGAACTTTGACGCATTTTCGCGCGACCAATACAATCAAAGTGGGCTAGTGTTCGGTCTGCCCCTTCGAAACACAAACACAAAGAGGGTATGGAGGAAAAGCTAATCTTATCATTCTCCAGAACTCTACAACGTGACATTATTGTCTTACCGGGATGTCAAGAGGAAGACTATATGTTGGAAAAAGTTTTCTCTTGATATAGGCATGCCAGGTGTGTTTTGTTGCTTATTGTTGGCAGTATATATGACTGAAATAGCATGTGATGGCTACAGGCTATTTTAGGTGTAATAATTGAAAAGGTATGGTTTTCGTAGGTAATAGGCTTCAGGATACCTTCCTGAAATAACCCTTTGCAGGTTGGGATGTCTTAAAACATATTTTATCTTTAAACTTGACATTTTCTTCACTTTAATAGAGTACGAATGTAAAAAGACCTGGAAAACTCTCAGGGACCGGTATATTGAGGAGAGGAAGAAAGTCAGAGAAAAGAAGAAAGGTGCAGGGGCAGAGCAGAAAATAACCTGGAAGTACTTTGCAATCATGAGCTTCCTGGAGCCTTATGTCAGGGAGAGGGCCACCCTCCAGTCCCCAGGCTACCTCAGGTCCTTTGCCAGCATCATCATCTGGCACCCCTTCTGATGCAACTTTCAGTCTTTACTTGACTGAAGTAATTCCCACCACCCAGACTACCTCTTCACCTCTGGCCGAGTTGGCACCTGAGCCTTTATTTTTGGCCCTTGCTGTGTCCCAGGAGCCTGGCCCATCCACGTGCACCTCAAGGGCTTCCCCAGCACCCTCTGCTACACAGAGATCAAGACAGGGAATGAAAAGGCAGAGAGAAGAGTTTGAGAACAAAATTTGGAGTGCTTGAACAGCCTACAGATGAGGATTAACTATTTCTTCTAAGTCTAGCCCCAGTTTTAAGAAACCTGCCACCAGAAAGGAGAAGTGAGGTTAAAATAGAGTTTACACAGGGCAGAGTTTTCAAAGTGAGTTCATTTGCTCTTGAGTGTTTTATCATTTTTATTTATGTATTCAAGGAAACTGGTTGATGTTCATGTTCATTGTTGAAAGAAACGAGTTCATTATTTTTTTAATATATATATTTAGATCATTTAAAAATGTAATGTGCATCAGCAACATTATTATTAGTTATTACTATTGTTATTAAACTTGATGTAGCAGACAATTTATGTTGCATTCTTCTTGTGATGTGACTTTTACCAACTTAGTTGAGATCAAAATGAGAGTACATACAGTAGGGATGAACTTCCTTTAACTATGAATGCAAAAGAGTCTTCTTGACCTTTATATGAGTAAGTAAGTGGCTCTTAAAAGAGCTTTTGTTTTATTGTGAAGAACATGAGTAGCAGCAGCCAGTGGGGGTTGCATGTCAGGCTGTAGTGTACTGCCAGGGCACCTCTCCAGCTGCTGAGGAGAAGTAGCTATTGAAGGCGACGCATACGGCTATGGCCCCCACTCTTCTCACAGGTTGCTAACATATATAGCATACCCATGCACAATAAAGTGGAGTTTTTTGGTGGAAAATTTAAATGCCGGCAGTTTAATTCAAAACATTATTAATTCAATTAAATTAGATACTGCACTATTTTCAACTAAAATGCCAACCTCAAGCAAATTGTCAGATGCTGTGTTGGAGGAATTGGCTTCCGGTAATTTGTCCACATCTTAGTGACGTTAGGTCCCACTCTACATAGCAAGCTGTCGAACTGCTCCATGCTGAGTCCAAAGTACACCTGGAACCGGTCGCTGTGACAACGGAGCTCCTTTATCAGCCTGAATTCCTCAAGCTGCTCTCTGGATATGAGGGTCTCATGCACCCACAGCCTATTTTTTCTTGGTGCTAACAGAGCTAGTGCTAGTGCTTTTCTTTTATACATTGTCGTGACTGACCGCGGGCTGGAACAACAACAAAACGGGAGTTTAGAAAACCACGCCTACTATTTGCGCTGAACCCAGCGGCAAGTGCGGCGCATTGACCGCACCTCGCTGTTTTTTGAGAGGAAGCGCAAACCCCGCCGTGGGCGCAGCGCATGCTGCGTTCGGTCTCAAACCCGCTTTACTCCATTTAAAGTTCATGGAGAGCAGAAGCCACTCCCACCACCTGAAACCTAATTACCTCAGGCCACACTGACATCAGGTGAGCCTTGTCTGACTAGTTGCTGTGAAACTAACCCTGCTAAATGCTGTAAATGTAAACTAACCCAACACCTCAACAGTATAATCACACAACAGAGTAGCTGTCTAGAACAACGTAGTCTTAAGTGCACAAGATAGCAATTCAGTTAAACAAGAAACAGAATAAACGTAAGCAAGCTTAACAGGTGAAGACAACAGCTAGAGGACAGATTATTTTGTGCCACTTTTAAGAAAATTGAAATGGTTTAAAACTGTCCTTTGTAAACATTGAAATTAGGTACTCTGTGATAAACAGTACAAAATGTTTCATCTTAGTATGTATTACAGTCAAAGTAATATCTCCATAATATTTTTTTATTAAAAAAATGAGTTGTATGACCTTAGGTGAATGAGGCCTACAAGCCATACATAGTTAAGCCTAAATGAACACAATAGGAGGGTTAAACATGTAACCTGTGTTCACTATATTCAGTAAAACTGATCACTAATCCCTCTGCAGTACTACAGCATTAAATAAGGCATGGACTGTACGCTGGATAAAAACAATGTTTATTTGATAACTACTTAGAAGCTGCTGGAATGGTAACCTTGGCACTGGCCACACTGACTAATGCATCTAGAACCCGCAAGAAGTCTCTCATGCGATTAAGATCGAATCACATTGGGAACAACGTGATGTGTAATTAGAGTAAGATCATACATGAGGACTTGCTGATTTGTCCTTGAATATAAGTGATAACTGTTAACGTATGCCTTTTCACATGCCTATTCCTGTCTCTCTGTGAGTCAGCTGCTTATACACATATATAGTGACCTACTTTGAGCTCCTTTTTCATTTTCTTCACCATTCAGCCTCTGGTCAGTCTCTCTCTCCTGCTGTCATATAATGTGACCAAGGCCAATTACCAACTGTCTCCATTCTGCTTTGTTCTTGCGCTTCATTGAATTACTGTGAGTCAGTAATTGGTGTGGACTGCTGATAGGACAATATCTTAAGCCATACCATATAAACTCAGCACTGTTATTCTGAGTAGGGCTGGAAATTGAGTTTATTTGAATTAGTCAATTAATAAGTGAAACAAATAATCAATTAATTGGCTTGTGTTTATGAAAAGCTATAATATATATGGTAACAGCTCTATATATGTGTACATATTAAATCTGTTGGGTAATGTTACAGTTTAGGTCATAATTATTAACAAATCTGTCATTTGATAATTTTATTGACACACTTGATTGAGTCAAGGAAAACAAAAAAATTGCACGCCCAAATTATTAGCCCGATAACTAATAGTCAGCAATGTATATCTCATGACTTGCAAGTGATAGCAACCCCTTACTGTAGTTCCTCACAATGTTTGCAGTCTCCAAACGGGATCCTAAGACCATTCCTCCTTGGTCCAGCTCATGTAAATGAGATGGATTTCGAGCTTGACCTTTAACCTTGAGCTCTCACCAACAATTCTCAATAGAATTGAGATCTGGGCTTTAAGATGTCCACTCCAAGTCCTAGATTTCAGTGTTCCATAAAAAGTTCTGGAACAACTGTGATGTGTTCATTGATTCATTGTCTTCATGAAAGACCTTATGATGACCCAAAGCCAGGCTGGCAGCAGATTTCTTCAAATGACCCTTTAAAATGTCGACATAATCTTCTTTCATTTTTATGCTATGTATCCAAACAAGGTTTACTGTGTCTGAAGCAGCAAAACAGCCTCATAGCATTATGTTCCCACCACCATGTTTAACTGTGTTTTTAAGAGTTGAAGGCCTCTTCCTTCTTTCACTAGACATGTGACCAAATTCATCCCCGTGTTTCCTGGGCAAACTTCAGTCTAGCTTTGATATGCTGGTGTGTGAGTAAGGGAGTTTTTTACCAGGATTTTCCAAGCTTCCCTCAATGAAGAGCCCTCACAAGAGTCTTGTTTTGAGTCCAGAAGAGGAAAGTTCTTAATGATCCGGAGTTTCTTGTTGTCATCTCTGGTTATTGTGCTTTTTGAAGTCTTTGAAATGTGCTTGCAACTATGACCAGATTTCTTTTGTACAGAATGGGTCACTTTGTATTTTGCAGTGAGGCACCATACAGCTATTCTGGACACAGTGGAATGCATGAAAATAGCCATCCCAGTTAAGATGAGTTTCCACTGTCTTTTCTCTGAGGTCCATACTTATTTATGTGGTTTGTGGCATGTTGAAATTACTTTTTGCAAATGTAAGCGTGATGCCTCTCATTTGTGCCCTTAAGTACTACTACCCATGTTCATTTTAGTCAGTTTGTTAGAGTGTAGTGATAATTGGTTGAGCCAGTCATGTCATATGGGATTCAAGTGAGGTTTTTACATCAGAACATTTAACTTTCCTACAATGCTTTCTGACCTAATTTTGACTTCAGTTAGAGTGGTGCTAGGCAGGCTTAGGGATATTTTTGTTCTGTTCTTTTCGTTGGTGTTGTCACAACCCCACCTAGCGTCCTTCGTGTGTATATGTGTAAATAGATTTGTATGTTTGTATATAGCTCACACCTTTGTATATTTTGTAAATAGAACTATAAAACTTGTAAATAGTACCCTGTTGTTTGGTCCTTCATTCCCACAGTTGGTAGTTTTGGGCTCATTCACCCTTTTTCCTATAAACCTTCCTACGGGACGTAACAAGATGAAAAAATATGTAACAGTGCATCCCTCATATCCTATTAGCTAATTGTTTGATGATGCAAAGTCAAATTCTAGACTGTCCTTTATCTTTAAATGCACCTGTTAACTGTTTTATCACTTAAAAGCACATTAAATACCTAACACTTGTCTGGTGAACCATGTTTTAATTATAAATATTGTGAGTGTGGCCAGGGGAATGGCCAATGCCCACAGGCTGTTAAGCCTAAACCCATACCCAGGAACACACACAGAGACCACAGGTGCACAACGGAGCTTTATTCAAACAAATGGCGTACCAGTACAAAAAGCACAAACCAACCCATTACCAATCAGGGCTGAAATAAACCACAGGCTCTCTCTCTCTCGGCCGCTCTCACAATTGTTGGAGAGCGGCTCTTTTGGCCGCTCTCACAATTGTTGGAGAGCCCATGCTTTAAAATGTCCCGGCTATTCCCTTAATGCAGTTCATCTGACTCTCATCAAGGGAGGAGCCCCGTGCTCAGTCCTGTGGTCCTGTGAGGCTGCTCCGCCTCCTCACCCCACAGCCCCCCCGCCAAAGAGTCCAGCCACTAGGGTCAAAGATGAGGCAAGGCTTGGCGGCTGGGCTAAAGCTGGAGAGGTGAGATAAAACAGACGGAGCTCCAGTAAACATTTCCGTCTCTGTGTACCACCTCCTCCTGGCGCTCTCCAGGATGTCGGGCAACACCGTCACCACTGTCGGCTCGGCTGCACCCTATGTAGCAACTGGCATCTCTGTTGACGGCAGCTCATTTGCCCTCTCCAGGATGGCAGGGGGCGCTGTCATCAGTGGTACTCTCCAGAAATCCCAGCAGTGGTAGCTACTGAGGTGCCTCGGCGGTATTCTCGAAAATGGCGAGCAGTTCTACTGTAGCATTCATCTGAGCGGAGCTCTCTGGGGTGTCAAGTAGCTTCATCATACCTGTCATGGCCTCAGCAGGTGTGCCGGCGTCCAGTGGCACAGGTTACGTAGGCCACAAAAAGTAATCACCCTCCACCGTTGCCACGAGCTCTCCTGTCAAGCCTCCTCCCTCGTGCGAATCTGGCCCCGGACCCGGAGAGAAGCAAGGGGGCTCATGGACAGGTGCTGACTTGAGGAACAGCAGAACTCCGGTTTTGCCTCAAGGAGGAGAAGAGATGGTAGTGAGGTTGGAGCAAGTGTGGTGGGATCATCCATAATGGAGGTCTGTGGCATGAGTCGCTCAAGCACCAGGGACTAGTCCTGCCAAAGGAGCTCTTCCGGATACACACAGCAGCAGCAAGAATCTAGACCTTGGCAGAGGCACTCTTAAGGGAAGTGCTGCACATTGAGGTACCAAAAGGACCACCCCAGGTCCGGGGCAGGTCCAGTCTCCTGTCTCACTGGAGCAGGAGGTGGGTAGAGCCATGGCCACGCCTTCCTGATGAATGCCAAATACGGGGGTTCATTACAGGCAGGCTGCTGCTACACTTTCTCCTCAAATTTTTTACTTCTTTTTCTAAACCTATTTTCCAAACCAAAAATTTAAGCACCACTGTGCACTCACTGTGCACTGCTGTGTGCCACTGGATGTGGCCAAGCCCCAGCCACGAGGAGGGGCTGCTCGCATTCCCCACCAGTTGTGTGCGTGGCCCGCGGAACGGCCGATATCCATAGGCTGGGAAGGCTAAACCCACATCCAGAAACACAAACACAGACCAGCATGGGTGCTCAGTAGAGCTTTATTCAAACAAAAGACATATCGGTTCAAAAAGTACAAACTAAACCATCACCACTCAAGGCTGGAATAAACCATTGGCCCTCTCTCTCATTCTTTCTCTCCCATCTCTGGGCGTTCTCCCTGTCCTCTGACTGCTCTCACAACTATTGGAGATCCCGGCTCCTTCAACTCCATTCACCTGGCTCAAGGAGGAGCATTGTGCTCAGTCCAGCGGGCTTGTGAGTGTGCCCACTTACCCCACATTATATTAGGTGGCATTTTGTAGGTCAGTAATGATGAATAACAAATGTGGCTAATACAAAATAACAAATATGTGTATAAACAAATTTTCTGGCTAATACAGATTCAAATAGTGAACATACTGTATATTTATTTGTTAGCAAAGAATACTGAGTGTATTTTTAGAAAATTCTTAGTGAGTAATCTGCAAAAAAACTCACTATGTGCAAAAACATTTAAGTGTATGAGGAAATGAGTGGTAGCACAAGACTTTTACATGGTACTGTGTATTAGCCATTTATTTAACCTTGTGGATATTTTATTCAAAATCTGTCGCTGTGTTAATATCAGTATTCCTGCACGCAGAGAAAGACAGACTGGATCTTCATAAGAAAGTCCAGTTCCAGTTTTTCATTAGAAATAATATCATTTGTAATATTTCTAATCCAGTATTTGAAAGGTACACCTTGAAATATAAACTGTTACATAACACAGTGTCAACGTTAAGCTTATTTTGGCTCCAGGGCATGGACGCAGCCCTGACACACACACACACACACACACACACACATACACACACACACACACACATATACTGCATGGCTTTGGATTCTGACATTCTTAGGCTCTTGTGAAAACTGTTTATTTTATTTTTCAGAGCAGTCAGGGACTTTCTGCCAGCAAACAAGACAGCAACAAAGAAGAAAGCATTACTTAATATAAAGATTTGTTTTGTTTGTAAAAAGTACTTGAAGTTTTGTGAGCTGGTTAGAAAAACACAAGATCAGATCCAGATTTCTCTTCGATGCCTCGATTTGTGAAACTCCATTAGCAACTCCTGATTTACTCTAATAAGAATTGACTGAACCAGGTATTTGGAGTAGCCCATGTAATACTAGGCTTCCATGGTGAGGTCTGGGAATGATTAAACACATAGATGCATAACATCACTATTTGCTGTAATAATATTATTTGTAATCATTCTAGTTTTGCTTTTAAAACCATATACTGCTCAATTGAACTGCTTGAAAATTTTCTCAGGTGTCTAAGATTTCTGCACGGTACTGTATATACTGCTAAATTTCTGTACTTACACAATATATCTTGTGCTGTGAGTGTATAATAAGCTCAAATGCTGCTAATGTTCTTCCATGTATGATATTGTGTATATATATTATAAACTCCAAACAAGCACTTATCACAGTTTCATTTAATTCCCACAAATTGACATGGCTGTTTTTTAAGTGAAAGTTTGTTATATGAAACATTCTATTAAACACTTTTCATGCTAATATCTGTGCAGTACTTACCAAATGTTTTCTTACAGCACTGTGTAAAAGTCTTGACCACACCCCCCTTTTTTCATATCTCTCTTTTTCAGTCCAGTCGCTGAACCTGACCAGTTTTAGAGTAATGTTTTTTAAAATCATTCAAGCAGAACAATGCACATCTAACTTAAGGCCTGAAGCTGTGAGGAAACAGGTGTAGATGATTCCAGACGATCACGCGGTGATCAGTATACTGGTGGTGCTGAATGCTGAGTGGTTGGAACACCTTTATGTAGTGACCTTGTATCTTGCAACTTGTTGTAATAAAACATTGTATCTGCTGATACCAGTACCAGTCCGATACTGTTTTTTCCCTCTCTTCGTTAATCTGAAACATCTCCCCACTTCCTCTAAGGCACACTGAGTAAGTTATAAAATTCCAATAAGAGAGAAGAAATGAGGATAGGAGTGGACAGAAGAATGTGTGAAAGGAAGTAATGGGGAAAGAAAGAAAGAAAGAAAGAAAGAAAGAAAGAAAGAACAAGAGAGAGAAAAATTCATAAAGGAAATGGAAAGAAGGAAAGAATGACAGAAAAAAAAAAGAATGAATGAATGCACAAGAAATAGAAAGACCAAGCAAGGAAAAGAAACAAGATAAAGAATGATAGAAGAACAAATGAAAGAAAGAAAGTATGAAATAAGGAACAAGTGAAAGAAAGAATGAGTGAAAATACGAAATAAGGAAAGAACAAGGGAAAAAAGAATGAACAAGAGAAAGAAAGAATAAGCAAGAAAAAGAAAGGAAGAAAGAATAAACATGAGAAGGAACGAACAAGTGAAATAAAGAATGAACAAGAAAAAGAAAAAACAAGCAATAAAAAGAAAAGATAAAGAATGAAAAAACAGATGTGAGAGAGAAAGAACAAACAAGAAAAGGAAAGATAGAATGAATGAGAGAAAGAAAGAATCGACAAGAAAAAGAAAGGAAGAAAGAATAAACAAGAAAAAAAGAAAAAAACAAACTAGAAAAAGAAATAACCAACGAAAAAAAAAAGAAAGAAAGAATAAAAGAAAGAGAATGAAAAAAAATATAAAGAAAGAAAGAAACACTCTTTGTTAGACATTTTACACTGCTTGTGTGTTTTAGTGTCTATTCATATTGTGGTTGCTTTCTTTCTATAGATTTATTTATTTTATTTGATTTAGATTTGATTTAGATTTTATTTAGATTTATTTTATTTTAGTTACAGTATTCTTGTCTGTGTGTTGTGGCAGTCACCACATAAGCAATTTCCTCCGGGATCAATAAAGTTTTTCTGATTCTGATTTAAGTGCGCTATGTAGAGAGGAGGGAGCCGTTTGGGACGCAGCCCGATTGTTTGTCTGTGTTACTCGTGTCCTCATCTGTGTGTCTTTCTTTATAGTACGTCGATCAGAATTTAGTTCAGCATTCAGGATCATTCAGGCTTTTTCTGATATCAGATCCAGTGATTTTGGCATGAATTGGAACGATACTGATACAGAATTTTGAATCAACCTAGTGCCAGTAAAAGCCTACTGGCTAATTTATTAAGTTCTTGTGTTGTTCTTAAATGAAGGATGGTTATGTCTACTGCACTTCTCAGTGAGGTAGTGAGGCAGCTCCCTGACTCAGAATCTGCAGGAAAGCCAGTCCATCAGCAGTTCATCTCACCTTTCTCTTTTCTCGCTTGATCTCTCCTGTCTGTATCACACGACTCTGCTTTCTCATATCACCTCTCCACTCGTCCCTGACTAACATCACCTCCTTCCTTCTCTCTCTCCACTCTCTATCTCTCTCTCTACCCTTCTCTCTCACTTTTTACTCTTTCTACTCCTCTCTCTCTTTCTACTCTTTCCCTCTCACTCTAATCCTTCCTTCTCTTTCTTTTTTATTTCTCTCTCCTCCCTTCTCTGTTTTATTCTCTCTCTACTCACTTTCTCCTTCCTTATCTCTTTCCACTCTCTACTCACTCTCCCTGAACTCTATGTCTATCTCTCTCTTTATTCTTCTCTCTCTCTCTCTCTCTCTCTCTTTCTCTCTCACTCTGTCTCTTTCTCTGGGCAGACTGACCTCTTGACTTTCTGTAACATATTCAGCATCTTTCATCTGCACGCCTGCATAGTCTCTCACCAACAGCAGGTGAAGTCAAGAACCTTCAGGACTATTTGACAGCAAAACCACTAAAAAGCATGTTTAAACTTATTAGTATATATGTTTAAATTTAGTAACATATGTAAATTGTTAGTATATTGGGATTCGTATATTAGTATATGAAGGTTAGAATTTGTACATTAGTATTTTGCATGTATGTAAATTAGTATGTATATGATTAGCATGCAAATTAATATTATTATTAATTAATATTATCAGTGTATGTAAATTGGTATTAGCATATTAGTATGCGTAAGTTAATATTTATATATTAGTATATGTAAATATGTATTAGTGTATGTAAATTAGTCAACTGGTATATGTGTTAGGTGTAGGGAGGGGTTTGTGTATGTTATGTTGTTTTTACATACAATTTAGACCCCCTGATCTTTTGTCGATTATGTTTTGTGAAAATAAGTTTCCACAGAGAGAACACACTTAAGATGGCATTTTTTCAACTGAAGTGTCTAGTTATTTGTTTAGTTTCATGTATTAGTTATTAGGGAAAAAAATGAAATATAAAATTTTATAGTATAACATTTAAATATAAAACTTTTGTTTTTATGTTTTTCAGTATGTTTCAATATGTATTCAGCAGATTAACAGTATTTAATGTTTATTAATCTGCACAGAAATGTAAACTAAACAACATACAGTAAAATGTGTATTTTTGTTCATGTTATTTGATTGAAGTCCACTTATTTACACACAATGTCTTCTGACTCTGTGCTTATTTATAAGTCTAAACAAATATGTTTAAAAAATGGCCTTCACAGCTTTGAAAATATGGTAATAAGTAATTAACTTTGTGCAAAGCTGTGGTTCCACTTGACAAACTACCTTCAGTTTTCCAGGGATGGGTGACCTTGAAGGACTTCCCATTTCAAAATCTATCCATTTTCAATGTGATTAAGGTCAGGAGATGATGTCACTCCATTGTGTACCTGTGTGTGTGTGTGTGTGTGTGTGTGTATCCACAGTGTTATTATATTTATTTATACATCCACTCTGTATACATATACAGAAAACCCCTGCTTATCACGTAGGTTATGTTTTAAGAGCACCCATATAGTGAAAAAATGTGAATATGTGATGTGGTAAAAAAATGCCTAAAAATGCCTGTTTTTTTTGTATACACCCAAAATATACCCCCAAATACACTCCAAAAACACTTTAATTTCATTTTAAACTCAGCTTAATACATTACCCTTAAAGAAAATGTAACGGTAAACCCGTATTTGTACTGTACAGTTTACACTGAACTCCTGCAGGGCTAGAATGTAAATACTGATTATACCACTGTACTGCAAGTGCAATTCATGCAAGTGCGTTTTCTTTGGTATAAGAAGGATAAATACAGTAATAAATTAATTTAATTTACGGTAATAAAAATACAGGGCTTTAAGAAGAACAAAACGAAAAACACGAGAACACTCGAGCCGCTTCACGGGAGAAATTCTGGACTGTGTCTGCTAGAGATGCGTCACAAGGCAGCAGCCAACCAGCAGCAAGGAGAAATAAATAACGTTCTCAGATTGGCTACTTTCAAACCTCCCGTCTCGGGGTACAGGTGACTGTGATGTCCGGGCCTCGTCCACCACGCCCCCTCGTCCTCCTGCTGATTGTTTATGTTTGGGTGCGGCACTGAGCAGTGGAGGCTCATTCTGTTCAGGTGTCTGATTGCCTTGCTAAGTGCCACTCAAACAACCAGCACGAGGAAGAGGGGGCGTGGCGGACGAGGCCCGGACGTCACAAAAGCAAAACTCATGCACCTAC
>JBBJLS010039746.1:0-13990 GCA_037577275.1 Bryconaethiops microstoma
TGTGTGTGTGTGTGTATGTGTGTGTGTGTGTGTGTGTGTGTGTGTGTGTGTGTGTGTGTGTGTGTGTGTGTGTGTACCCTACAGTGGGCTGGTGCCCTGCCTCACGTCCGTAGACCCCGGGATAGGCTTCGGATACCCTCGACCCTAGTAAGGATTAAGTGGTTACAGAAAATGAATGAATGAATTTTTATTATTTGGTTCAAGCCTTTAATTTTCTCTTTAATTTATTATAACTAAATTGCTATAAAAGTCTCACAGACATTTCAGGGGCATGTTGTCTAACTGTATGTATAAAGAAACATACACCTTAGCATTAACTCTTCTTGGGCTTAACCAAATGCCCCTGCATCAGCTCTGGTCCTGCAGGTCTGGCGTCCAGTTCAGTTTCAGTTTTGTGCTCGTCTACATCATTGAGCTTACTGTACCATGGGAGGATGCAGTGGAAGAGTCCTATGAGGGCAAGAAGCTGAAGTACGCTGAACTCGCAGCCGATGTGCTCCAACACGGCTGGAAATACTCCGGGAGTTGGGAGTGGCAGGTGGTAAAGAATTGACCTGAGAAGGGCAGTCAGTGGCTCTGGCTCAAGAGAAAGAAGTCTAGCTGGGCCTCAACTGCGTAGATGCCGTCTGGGGAGTGAGCCCAGGACGCCGGGACTCACTGCTGAACCCTCTGGAGACGTCGTGACGAAACGTTGAGGAATGGAGGCGCCAACTTGATAACCCCACAAAGTCTAAGATGCAGGTCTCAAGTATGCAATTAGGAGTATTAACATCTAATCCTATGAAACAGAACTGGTGATTCTGCTCCTCAAAATACACCTGGTTCGACTCAAGTATGAACTGCCAGGTTTAGTGAGTGTGTTTGCTATTTTTGCACAATTATTTATTGCTGTCTACCTCACTTTTTTCAATCCTTTGCCCTTTGCATTCTCTGCACACTTAATGGCATGGTCTGCTAGAATATGTACTAATACTGTATTTAATCACACTAGTTCTGTTACTGCTCCGATCTGCGATACTGTATGTTGTCTAGTCCTACAAGCTGTTCTAATTATTATTATATACTATATAATTCTAATTATATATTATAGTTATATACTATTGCTCTTGCATTTTTGCACTTGTATAGTCTTTGTTTTTTGTGGGTCTGTTTTTTGTTGTTCGTGTTGCACCATGGTCCTGGAGGAACATTCTTTCATTTCTCTGTGTACTGACTGTATATGGTTGAAATGATAATAAACCTTGAGAAGGAGACAACCAAACCGTGCTAGACGTAGAGCTGGGCGTCTCTGTCCTATATTATACCTGTATTACAGTATTTCACTATACTGTATGAATCCCAAAAAAACTACTGTGCTTACAGCACTTTTATTGCAACACCAGTGTTGCAGCTGTTTGAGTAAGTTATACCATTTTGTAGCATATATTTATTGTTTTGATTGGGATAGAGAGTTTTGCAGAGAGGATGAAGATTCTTTTAGTGTTACACAGACAGTATCGGCTGGTTAGTGAATGTGGTTGGGAATAATGTAGTTAAGCTCTTGAGAAAAAATGAGTCTGTTCCTTGTGCCACCACAAGGTGGCAGTAGACACTTTCAAATTCACTTCGTAATTGGAGCTGGGTGAACCTGTCCATGGTGTAGAAGTTGTTTCCACAGTATCCAGAGGCAGAATACAGTCTGACAACAGCAAACTCTGGTCTCAGTGAAGTATCGGATTAGGTCGAGCAAAGGTCAAGTGAAGAATGTGAGGTTAAGAGCTCCTGGTGGGGCATCGTTGCTTCTCTGCTGGAGCAAAACTTCACCACGTCAAAGATAAAGTCTGGTGGCGCAGACCGTGGACAACTTGAAAGATGCCTCCTGTTAAAGAATGTAAACACAGTAATACGCAGTGGCGGTTCTGGCATCCGTGGATGTTTGTAGTTTTTGTGGTGATCTAAAAGCCTGAAGACAGTTACATGTGTGTACACACATTTATTGAATAGAGCAGATAATAGTATTCGTGAAACACAGCGAGTATATATACTGGATGGTTAATCAAGTGGTAAAGAGTGTTTAAAAAAGGCTGAACGACAAAAATGAACAAAAACAAACCATGCATAACCTTTCAGACACTCCAGAATACTTTACTGTGAAAATATAAACTGGGAGGACTTCATTAAAAATACACAGTACTGCGCAAAACTCTCAGGCATGTGTGAAAATCATGTAAAACTATTTTTATGGGTGGTGTGTGTGTGTGTGTGTTTGGCCAGTAAAAACATCAGAGGGGGAATCCTTAGGGTCCTCTGTGACCTCTGAGAAGGCCTAATGATTTCTGGGAACTAAAAAGGACATTTTTGTTAAAGTTGTGTTCATTTACGTTTTGGTTGGAAATTTAAAACGGTTACATTATTTAAACTCCCAACAGAAAATGATCCAATTAGTATCATCTATGGTATCTCTGTGAGCTCTGCCATTGGTACTGGACTGAATTTCTACCATGGAATCAACCAATCACAAACCAGACACTCCTGAAATTCTGCATTAAAGACCAAATATATGTTAATTTACAGGACTGTGCAAAAGTTTTAGGCACTGATGAAAATAATATTTAAAAACTGTTTGGATGAACAGTGGATGTTTTTTCCACATTAATATTACTAAATATACTGAATAACAGAGTAAACATAAATAACATTCTACATTAAACAGTGATGTTATGTTCAGTATATCAGTGTGTTTCCAGTATTACTGTAGTTTCCATCAGAAACCTGGTTCGACTCGATCAGTCCTTCATTAAGTTAAATCAGGAGCTGCTGATGGAGTTTCACAATCCAAACAATGTCTGGAGGAACCGAGGAGGAATCTAGAACCGAACCTGTGTTCTGCTCACCAGCTCACACAGTATCAACTACTGTTACACACAGAACTAATCCTGATACTTTTACTATTTTCTTGTTTGTTTGTGTTTGTTCTAATGTTAATTTTACTGGCAGAAAGACACTTCATAAGATAAGATAAGAAAAGATAATATAAGATAAACCTTTATTAGTCCCACAAGTGGGAAATTTATCACACGCTGAGAAAAATGGGTTTAAACTATTTGCATAGTTGACATTTGCACTCTGTGTCTTTTATAAGCTTTAGGTGTCCATGTTTTGTCTAAAACAGTCAAGAAACAATCATATAATGCCTTTACTTTGGTGCTGATATACTTCTAGAGTCTCCTTGTGGTGCTAAATAAACATTATGATAGATGTGTGTTAGATATTTGAGGTCTGAACTCAAGGACTAGCGCTGACAGTCACTTTATGCCATTGTCTTGTACAAATTACAAATGGACATAAATACAGGAAAAATAAGTATGTTTTCTTTAGATATGAATCCAGTTAGAAGAACACAGGTTTGTTTCTTGATCTTCTTACTGCTCTCCAGCCATCCCTAAATACTGGACTGGCCCTCAGATTTGTGCACATTAACAGATATAAAAGTACAGTGACACTAAATGCACATAAATGCTTGTATCTATCAGTCTCCACGTTTCTCTCCAAGTGAGATCAAAAGAATCACTGGCAATTTACAAAGAAGGTCATTTGTAATTGATTTTTAAAAGGTTTAATTAATTAATCATGACAGCCCTGTTCTGGACTCTTATTCGAGCAACTTACTCCATAAGCAGTTAATAAGAACTGTCACACGAGTGACGAAAATAATGAAACAACTCAGGCAGTACGTGTGTAGAGTGTGTGTGTGTGTGTAGAGTGTGTGTGTGTGTAGAGTGTGTGTGTGTGTGTGTGTGTGTGTGTGTGTGTGTGTGTGTTCGTTTACACAGGTGCCAAATTCATCCTCCTCACATTCTCCCTTTCAGAAATATCTGCTCTAATAATAGATCTTAATGAAATAAATATGGTCGGGGTCATTTGTTCTCCATTGGTCAGCCTTTTCCACAATGCAGAGCTCTTTGATTTATTTGTTAAATTAAAAGAGCACCGCCGGTAGTGTTAAAACTAATAAAGCTTATAGCCTCACAGCAGAGATATGTCAGACTTTCAACACAAACACTTTATTAATTCAAACAGACTGATCGGAGGCGGCTGGTTCTGAGCTAAAGTTACTCAGATACACTTACAGAACAAATTTGGATAAATGTGTTTCTTTTTTTGCTGAAGATATTCCTAGTCCTGGCAGTTCTTTCTGCAATGCGTTGTGTGCAATAGAGTATATGCAATAGTCTTAACATGTGCAATATCACAATTATGTTACCACTTATGCAATTTATTATTTAGTGTTAGTATTTAGCTAATTTCTAATATTAGTATTTAGTGAATACTAAACACTAATAATAGTATTTACTACTAGTATTTAGCTCATTAGTATTTTGCTATTTAGCTAATACCAGTCAATAGTTATTAGTTATTATTATGTGCAATATCACTGCTAATACCACTATTTTGTGCAAAACACTATTTGTGTCAATAGTAAGCTACTGCAGCAGTAATTTATTTATTTATGTATAGTATTTATATATAGTATAGTATTTAAACAGAATTTTGTGTATATAGTACAGTGTATTTAATGCTAAGAATTTTCAGGAGAGCATTTTTTTGAGGCTTACACTCATGTTTAATATTGTTCTTTGTTGTCTTGGTATCTCTGTGTGTCTGTGCAATTGTTGCAATAAGCAATTTGGTGATTTCTCTACTCAAACACACCTGGATCAACTCACCTGTGTACCGCCAGGTTTACTGAGTCTGTTGGACGAGGGGAACCGTTCAATTATCCTGGACACCGGTCCTCCTGGACCAGATTTGGGGAATCCATGTCCAATAATACGAGTTTGAATTGTTCTTTATGCTGGACACAGATGGGAATTGCGGATTCCTGCTATAAGGTCTTCTCAAATTCTTGTAGTCCAACATTATTACGCCAGCAGTTCTCAAACTTTAATAGTCTAATTGCCTAATTGCCTAATTGCCTAATAGCCTAAGGCTCCCTCTGTAGATATTAAATGCCACTGCACTAAAATATCGCAACACCCCACTTTGAGAATCACTTTATTAGAATCAGAATCAGAATCAGAAAACTTTATTGATCCTGGAGGAAATTGTTTATGCTACGACTGTACAGAGACAAGAACAATATAAAATATAAAATCTAAATAAATCCAATAAAAACTGCATATGATATACAATATACTATACAAACAAATACTGGGTATAAATACTCTAGATAAATAACTAACAGATAAATTATAATTACTAGTAACACAAATGGTGCTTAGGAGTCTGTTATTGCTGTAGTAGAGTTCAGTAGTAGACCAGTAATATTGAGATAAGTACAGATATTTCACATGATAAGACTTTGCACATAATAATAATAACAATAATGATAATAATAATAATAATAATAATAACAAGAAGAAGAAGAAAAAGAAGACATTACGCATTATAATAATGTTTTAGCACCCGATAAGAATGATACGATATTGCACATGGTAGAATATTGCACAGAATAATACGATAATAATGCACATGAAAATTAATTAAAACAAAATAAAATGTTGCACAACAAAGTAGCATCGGGTTATTCCACAGAACACAATATGACTTTGTTTATAAAAGGTAAGTAATAGAGTTTAGATCACTGTTACGTCGCAGCCACTGTGTTCAGCAGGATCGTCTCAGTGTAACTGAGAAACACATGACCAGGTTTTCTAATGAAAAGCAATCAAAGGCACATTTTTTGTTTATATCACTAAGCCAGAACATACAGGTCCAGTCTCCTTAGGCCATCTTATTTACATGTGGCCAAACATTACATTACATTACATTCGTCAGATACTTTTATCCAAATTGACTTACAATTTGAGGAAACACTCAAGCTTCAGGACCATGTGAGAACACTGAAGAGGAGCCTATGTATTACCACCTACCTCAGCGGCAGGCTTCACTTTGATGCATGACTTGTGAAGTTGATAGGTGACCCTGCGTGTTTCTGACCACACAGAGAGAACACTAAAGATAAGAAGACATAATATGCACCATTAATCTCACAGCAGGTCAGAGTAATGTAGGACAACATGGGGTTAGTTGGTTATCTGGCACTGGGACCAAAATGCACACTCTGAAGGCAGAGGTCATATCTTCTTACGTTCTCTCCAATCACAAGAAATATAATCTGAAGATATTTTAAGATGTTTTATGTTGCTCACTACTTATTGAGCAAGCCTAAGCTCAGAAGCAGAAGTCTCACAGTGAGCCTGATCTCAGAGGGCTAGCTGATTGGCCTTGTTAAGCCAGGGCACCTAGACCTGAAAATTTCACACTGTCCTTTATGAGATCCAAATCTGTCCATTATGAGATCCACATCACTACTCCTCCCCCAGTCAGGTGCAGCTGATTTCAGGACCAGAGTGGTGTAGTTTTAAATTGAGTTCTCCAGCCTGGATAAAGAACAGTTGAAGGGGAGTGACTCTTGTTCTGATTGTTAGTGTAAAACCTGATCCTTTATTAAATGCTGATGTTGGTTTAACTCTTGAAAACAAATGGTTCTGGCGAAAGACTTTAATTAGAACTTCAACCTTACACCCATCAGCCACACCATTAAAATCACTGACAGGTTAAGAGAACATTGATGATCAAGTTACAGGGGCACCTGGGAGATATTAGGCAGTGAATGAACAATCAGTTCTTCAAGTTGATCTGTCGGAAGCATGAAAATGGGTGAGTTTAAGGATCTGAGGAACAAAAACAGACCAACAATGAACAAAAACAGAAACACCACAAGACTACGTAAGTGCAGACAGGACAAAATACACAGAGTGCAAATAGGGAGTGCATGAAAAACACAAGAGCAACAAATACAATGTTTTCTAGCGGCAGAGTCGTTAAGTGTGCAAAAATGCAGAATAGAGGTAGACGGTAAAAAATAATCGTGCAAATAACAGCATTGGCAGGGCGGAGAATATAATAATATAAGTGTGTAATAAATAAAGGGTTTTTACTGTAGCAGTTGTAGTAAAAGTTGTTTTTAAAAGACTGAATCAGAGCATCTCCAACACAACATGTAGGGAGCGAAAGGTAACCCATTCAGTTCCAAAGAAGAACTGCTGTAGCACAAACTCTTTAAAATGTTCATGTTGGATCTGACAGAAAGGCGTCAGAACACACACAGCATCACAGCTTGCTGTCCCAAATTCGTCCTATGCCCTGAGGTTCTCCTCAAAATCCACATTGGTGACTTCAGAAACGTGCAAAGACACACAGAGGGCAAGACGTGTAAAAGGTGCTTATTCTGAATGTGGACTTTTGACTTTTGGTGAAACGAGCTGATACACACCGGCTCAGTTCAGATCATAGGCACAATGCAAGCTTCAAGATTTTCAAGATCATTTATTTGTCACATACACGGTTCTACGAGTACAATGTTTAGTGAAACTGAGACTGTGCAATACAGTTACAATAAATAAAATTAAAGAGAAATTGTAAGCAATAAAGCAATAAAACATATGCAGAAAAAAAAACATATTAAAGTCAACACCTTATTTAATGCTGCTTAATTATGAGTTAAATTAATCAACCAGTGCATTTTAACTCACATCTGAACATCTTCCTCTTTGAAATACCAACAGGACAGCTGTAAACAAAACCATCCACTCTGATTGGTCCCCAGGAATTTGGGAAATAATCTCCAAAGGTGTGGTAAGACAACCTTAAACACCCACTAAGCACCACTTTATAGGCCAAAATGGGAGAAATGGGACCCCCTATGTTCATGCGGTCCATCAGTTATGGACTGCAGGACCATGAGCGCACCATTTTGGGCTAGGCTTCTGTGACGGTGCACCAGGGGGCGGAACAAGATTAATTGTAACCAATAATATCCTGTTTCACGTTTACTTCCCACCACCCCATTTATCATCAAGGGAGAAGCTCAGTTACCTCAGAGACTCTTGGGTTTTAGTCACATATCACGGTACGTTAGGGCTTCTGATACATATAAACATGTTTCAGATGACTTCATAAAGCCAAAACGATATGATGTACGATATAAAACTAGTGGTATAATTAAATATGTTACACATGTTGAATGGCTTCACATATTAAGTTTCCTGCAAACTGTATTTAATGCAGTTTGTGTTTTGCATCTGCTTCCAACAGTTGTTTTTAATCACTTGTGGCTGTAATGATTCTCAAAGTTCCTAGGAAGCCAACTAAGCCCCTACGGGGCAAAAATGTCCATTTGATGGTCAAGTTCATTTCAAAGCGTGTTCTTTGTGGTGAACAATGGATGAGCTCCGGAGAAAACGTGCATTTCTTGATCAGAGCACACAGAACGCCTAGGATTACAAAACATCCATACAACAACAACTGAGAGCAACACAAGAGAGTAAATCCTGCTTTTGAATGTATTTACAATTGTTAGGTGGCCAGAATGCTAATTGACTGTTATGAGGCTCGTGTGGAAACAGCTGGTCCAGAGAGTGTGATCAAAATCACCACTAAAGCGCATAAAGTGCATTTGCAAGCTGTGGAGTGAAGAGTGATGACAGATGTGGGGAGCGTATTCAAAAACAGGCCACTGCAGTTTGATACTGAGAAACGATCATCATCGCCTGCCCCTGTATTGCTGTCTGGACCGCATTTCAGGGGAAAAATGCTTCTTCGTTGTCCAAACACTTAGTGTGAAACAACCTTACTGGGTTGATCCCAACTGTGCCCTGAGCACACATCAATCGCAAGCTGCCTTTTTGTCAAATGTTAAGACGTGTGAGTGTGTGTGTATGTGTGTGTGTGTATGTGTGTGTGTGTGGGTGGGGGGGGGGGGTTGGGGGTAAGGCGGGGGCCACAATTTATGCTCAAATAGCCTTGTAGTCCATAAATTACCGTTCCCTTGAGAATGGTGTCGTTAGCTGCAGGAAGTTTCCTACTCGTAGGAGGATTAATGGGGGAAGCTTGAACACTACCCAGACCTCTAGATCCTCAACAGTTCGACCTGCTGTGACACACACACACACACACACACACACGCTCCCCTATGTCTTAATCGGGATCTGTGTTCACATGAGTCCAGGTTCTACCTCTGCACTGCTGATCTGAATTACAGTAGTATGTGTTTAAAGGGCCAGGTCAGCAAAAAAATCAAGTTTACACAGTTTTCCACCCAGTTTTTGTTTAGAACTGGATCTACAAGGGTGTTGTTCCTAACAAACCCTAGAAGTCCATATTCACCCAAATCTTTTCCATAAAAATATCCCTCAAACTTCTCTCAACCTGCTTGAATCTCATCCAACTCTTCATTAAGGCGGATCAGAGCTGTGTATGTGGTTTGAGACAGAATGAAGAGCTGTAAAAATGGACAAAACATCATTATGTAACTTAACATTGAGAGCAGCCTTTTTACACAACAGGGTCTGTTTTCACAAACAGCCGAAGGAGCAGGAGTGCTAGACTCAGTTTTGGTAACAGTGACTGTAATAAATGCCCAGGAATCCGATCTGAGATTAGATGTTCTTAGACACCAGCCTTCAAGTTGTCTGAAAGGGCTTCCAGTGAATGTGGGGAATGTGGGGAAAATGTTTTCGCTCACTGAAACAATGTCAACATCTAAGGACACAAAAAGGAAATGAAAAAGTGAACTACAAAAGGGAATGGGGAATAAAATGAAATAAAACTGTAAACTGTATAGCCTTTTAAAAAACTAAATGCTGGATAGTTAGGCTGTGGGCGCTTAGTTAAAAAGATGATGTTTTGTGCCACAAGCAAAGATCTGGACAGAACTTTAGTGGCTCGACTCAGACTCGAGACTGAAAAACAAACTTAATGGTGTAGTGAAAAATTTAACTTCAGCGTCTTCTAACCAGGGGAAACACAAAAACACAGCCATCTCTCAACTGAAATGATAAACGCAAGACTAAAACTGTAAAATTGGTCTAATCATCTTAAATCTAGTTCTATATGTCTATATGTCTAATATTGCATTTAAGGTTGCTGTAAAAATACAACTATTTAGTTAATTTCTACATTTTTCACTTGCTTCATTTAATCTGTTGATCTTTTTTTGTTTATTTCGAACATTATATCCTGAAACAATGAAAATTATCTACCAACAAGATAAGGACAGTGTAAACGAGGTTACCCTTAGAACAAATAAAAAAATACTTTTGGCATATTAATCATACTCATCTTTTTTTTTTACTGTAAATTATATAGAATATTGCTTTTTAAAATCGTTTTTAACTGTGTCTGCTTCTCAACAACACCCTGCTGCAAATGTACACCTGCTTTTAAAAGGGGGAGAAAAACAGATGCTCAGATTTTGGTGATTCAGGGACAATGTGTAAAATCTCCACTCACTTTCTGGGTGATCCACCCATGTTTTAGATGTATATGCCTGAGGAAGAGAAGTGCATTTTGTATTTTACCAAATAAACCCTCTCATTTAGGATCCTCCAGCCGTTTCATTTATGACACAGACAGAAAGACTCTGGTTCGAGCCTAAAAGGCTTAGTCTCTCCAATCTGTATGCGTTTGTGTGTGTGTGTGTGTGTGTGTGTGAGAGCATGTTTGGCGTCTGGGCATGGCCTCGCCTTTGGTGATCTTGTTTTAAAAAAAAGTGCTTAAGCCCTGTTCTCCATCACAGAGGCCAGGAAATACCATCTCTCAAGAGAACGCCAATCAGGGACAGCGTGATCACACAAAAAGATACACGAATGTGCATTTCACATCACACCAAAAACATATGGTCCGAATGTGGCAACGTGCTGCAACAACTGAATCTCACGGATCCAAAAGAAATATTTGATGACTCTTTAAAAATAATGGCTCAGTTTGATGATTTATTATCAAGGCTAGAAAGAAGCACTTATGCTATATAACATATCAGTGCTGCACTGGCTGACACCGGACTCCTTAAGATAATATGTCAAAAGTAATAAGATTGATCACCTCTTCTAGGAAAACATGTTTATGTTTTCCCCTCACCATTCTGAATATCTTCAGATGGTCACTCCCTGAACCTCGAGCACAATTCTAGCCAGCCTAATTTTTGGGGTTTGCAAATATAGCCCCATAAGCTCCAAGGGAGAGGTGCGCCAAGTGAAACAAGGCTCATAGTGGCTGTGTTTACGAGAGCAGCTGATACCGCACAAACCAACTCCAATCTGGTAAGAAAAACAGAGATAAGATAGGATTTAAGCAGGGCCTTAAACTGCTGCCAGTACAGCATGTGGCGACGCGCCAGAGCAGTTTATAAACCCACCTCCAAATGGCTGAAGAAGGCTTGATTGCAATAACATGCTGATTACAGTTTTTAGTGCAGAATTGTGATTCGTAATAGGATGATAAAAAGCTGGTGGCAAATGTAAACAGTGAGTAACCTGAACCATTAGGCCCGAGAGTCAAGGACCCACCCAGCGGCCGTCGTGGCTGTTTGGGTCCTGAAAGGGTTTATGGTGTCCTGGAGATGGGCTTTAGGATATTTATGCTGGGATTCTGAACCTGTCCACAATACCAGGCAACCAAGTGGTGACCTTCCGCGGTTGCTCTGGGCTGGAAAGTAGCAAATCAAACAAGACCAAATGCTCAACTTTGTAGAATTCAGTCTTAAATGTGGTTGACATATTGCTTTAAATTTAATTATAGTTGTAACTGATGATGTAATAAATAAACATTAGTGATAAATACTTAATTATACTTAATTACGTTTGCCCCCCCCCAAAAAAAGAATAAACATTAGGTCTAAAAATGGTAATATCACATCTAAATAAGGAGCAGGCTCTTTACTCAACTCATGAATAGCTCATTACATTCAAAACTAGGAAGAGACACAAACAGAAACCAGTGGTGACCTTCAGCGGTTGCTCTGGGCTACAGAGTAGAATCACAAAATCATACAAGGCCAAATGTCCAACTTTATGGAATTCAGTGGGGTGCAATTTAATGGGGTGGACGTATTGCTTTAAAATGAAATATAGTTGTAATTAAGGATATCATCATTAAGAATGAATGACTCCTAATTATACTTGAATATAATTTCCCAAATAAAAAAAAACACATTGTGTCAGAATGAAGAGGTCAGTACCTACCAAAAGTGGTCCAGAGAACAACAACCAGTGAACCAGTAAAAGTGTGATGGGCATAGGAGCAAAGATTGGTCTGGTTTCGTCTGCTTTATGCTTCTCTGAAAGAAAGGTGTTGAAACACACAGTTCATCAAATCTTGTGTACAGGGCTGCGTAGTTGCGGTCCCGTCAGAGTGCCCATGCTGACCCCTGTCCACTACTTAAGGAGTTTATAATGGACAGGTTAGTATCAGAATCGGTCCATGCAGTGATGGAACAAGGTGGCCCCCCTCTGGTGAATCATGTTTGCTTTTAAAGGTTAAAGGGGGCATTTGGCAGATGCCCTTATCCAGAGTGACTTACACTTACTTGGGTCCCGAATTCCTATGGACGTTACTTTGACACATAACACCTACCTAAACACTGTTTCAGACTAGCTGGTGTTCCCTGATGGCAGTTTTTTTCATCAGGACAATGCACCCCGCCACGCTGCAAACACTGATCAGGAACAGTTAGAGGAACAAAGAGATCAAGGCGAGGACTTGGCCTCTGAATTCTCCAGATCTCAGTTCAAATGAGCATCTGTGGGATGTGCTGGAAGAACTGGTCGAATTCATGTAGACCCCACCTCAACTTAGAGGTCTATGAAGATCTGCTTGACTCGTGGTTTAAGAGGGTTTAAGAAATTCTGGAGTTCTGAAGGAAACATCTAGTGTTCACCTCCATTTCTAAACTAAACATACAATACTTAGACTCCAAACATGTTTTGACTGATTTACTGCATCTGGATTGAAGGGAAAATCCACTAAAGGTAACGAGACCACTTCAGCTGATTCAGAACGCCTCTGTGAAGCTAGTCTTCGATGTTCCTAAATTCTCTCACAAGACGCCTACTACAAAAACCTTCACAATGGACTTGCACATCCTTACTTATCAGCACTGATCAAGCGGCGTATCACTTCTCGTCCCCTCGGAGCTTCAAGTACTGCTTGTTTGGAACCTCTACTGCTCAAGGAGAGGAAGACGTCTGTCAAGACTCTTTTCAGTCTTGGCCCCCCAGTGGTGGAATGAACTCCCTCGTGCGATCAGATCTGCGGAATCCCTCGCTGTCTGAAGATCCATCTCTTCAAGCAGCGCCTTGGTGACTCACCAGTCCTCTTGTTTAGCTCTTATACATCTTTTTCTTTATATTTAAAAAACCTTTACCCTCTTAATTGTTTTTCCTTACTTGTGTATTAAAGCTCTGACTTTTTTCTTTTGACACGGTTTGTTAAGGTCTGTGACTCAGGTGGCATTAACTTGGTAAAGAGCAGGTGTTGATTTAAGTATAGCTTTACAGGTATGAAGAACAGACGTAGACGACTTAAACACAGATGTATATCGCTCTGGATAAGAGCATCTACTAAATGCCGTAAACATGAACGTAAACGTAGAATTGTGTAAATTAGATGTTTTGCTGATCCATTCCTTCCACAAATGTTTGTTCCTTCAGTCTGAAAGAGTTGGTTACGACGGCATCTCACCAGTGTCTGTATTCGGACATGATTCTTTGGAAATAACAAAGGCGTATACTCTGTACCTCTTCAACATGTATGTCAAACCAGACAAGACCTTAAGAATCCCAGTAAACTGTTTTGAGGTAAGTTAAGGTGCTACTCAATTTAAACTCACATTATGCATCACTCCTCTGATGGCTTGCAATTATTAGATGATCCAGTCCATGTACAGCACTGCAGTTTTTTAACAAAGACCTTTTCTAGGCAGAAACCTTAACAAAGTATATCTATGCCATCTACTACTAGGCTAATGTACCTATATTTTTTATAGATTGTTTTCTTTACTTTTGTTGATTTTATTTTATTTGTTTTTATGCTTTTTATGCTTATTTTATCTTATAGAGCACATTGTGTGGGATAATCTACTGTACAAATAAACATGCCTTGCATATAT
>JBBJLS010039804.1:0-13988 GCA_037577275.1 Bryconaethiops microstoma
ATGTAGACGACTTAAGCACTGTTGTACGTCGCTCTGGATAAGAGCGTCAGCTAAATGCCGTAAATGTAAATGTAAATTACAAGGCAGTGTTTCATTTTAATTTGATATATAAGAAGCCTGTGTTTATCTGATTTACACAATTCTAAAAATATATGAAGAGCTAAACACCAAATAAAAAAACTAGCTTGCCATGCCATTCTGCTGTATACTGAATCTACTCGCTCTTCCTTCAACATTTCATACAAAATCGCTTTTCGTGGGGTCATGTTCCAAGAGCACCCGCCTATAGTGAAAAACAGTGTTGTTGTGTTTTGTTAAAAAAAATGCCTAAAAGTGCCTATTTTTGTTGTGTAAGCCCTCAAATATGCTCCCCAAACACTTTAATTTAATTTAAACTCAGTTTAATACATTACCCTTAATGAAAATTTAAAGATAAACCCATATTCTTACTGTACAGTTTACACTGAACTCCTGCAGTGCTACAATGTAAATACCGATATTACTGCTGTAGAGACTGCACTGTAATTCATGTACGGGCATTTTCTTTGGTATGCGCTGTCCTTTTCTTTTGTATAAGCAGAAAATACATAAATAATTTAATGTATTTTCAGTAATGAAAATACAGTCAAATGTAGGAGTAATCACAAATAATTTTTACAGTTCAATACTTTACTGTTCCTCAAGCGGTGAGTTGTATTGTAGTGACCCACTGGTTAAAGCAGATACTGGACAGCTACTGAGCTCAACAGCCTATTTTAATTTAATTTACAGTAATATAAATATAGAGTTTTAAGAAGGACAAAACGAAAAACAAGAGAAAAAACAAGCATTATTGATCATGCCAAGGCAGCTTTCTTTGTGTTATCTGGGCAGTAAACATTTATACAATTATATTTTATATGGAACTGCAGCTGAATTTACGTTAATATCTATGTTACAAAATTAGTAAATTAGTAAAAAAGAAAAAATGACTGAATTCGAAACACTTTAATTTCATTTTAAATTGAGCTTAATACGTTACCCTTAACGAAAATGTATACAGGGGCAGACTGGCAATCTGTGCTGGATTCTGGAAAAGTCGGCCCGACAGGCGCGCACCGGACGGCCGTGCTGGACTTTTCCAGAAGAGAGAGACAGAGAGAGAAAGTAAGAGAGAGAGAGAGAGAGAGAAAGTAAGAGAGAGAGAGAGAGAGAGAGAGAAAGTAAGAGAGAGAGAGAGAGAGACACAGACACACAGAAAGAGAGACAGTGAGAGAGCGAGAGAGAGAGAGAGAAAGAGACAGAGTAAGAGAGAGAGAGAGAGATTTAAATTCAGCGTGGCAGAACGGACAGATTGTCCCTGTATACATTTTCGTTAAGGGTAATGTATTAAGCAAAAAAAAAACAAAACAAAAAAATTGCGAGACTATTTGCAGTTTCTGCGTTATTGAGATTTCCACGTATTGTGGAGAGTTCGGTTCTGAGAAAACATCCGCATGTGACTGAATCAGTGACTCCTGATCCGCGTAAAACTGAAGGATTGCTGTATATTATAAACTCCTATAAAGGCTTGCACACAGCTTACCTACTTGTTTTAATATTCCTGTAAAGCATTCAGTTTTAATTATAACAAATAGAATTTGTTATATATGAGCTGAGAAAGGGATTTGATCTTATATTCTACATAAATATTATATAATTAACTAATTAGTATATAATAATGATTCATAATGAAATATTGTGATATAATAATTATTACATTGTATATATTTATTATTATATAAAATTACCATCTGTTTTAGAATGCTTCTTACCTGGCACACAGCAGCCTGCATAATGGCATCCAAGCCGGCTTCAGGTGAGTCCAGGTTACCAGAGATTGTCTGGTTGCTGACTTCTCTCTTGAACTCATCAGCTTCAGATGTCAGCGGTAGAACATTCTTAAAGGCGAAGGCTGGCTGGCAGGTGTCTACACGGGGGCAGGGGTTCCTACGCTTGACTTTAACTTGACTAATGTACGGTAACCTCTCCTTATCCACAAATGAGCCAAAACCTAAGACACACAGCAGGAATGTACCTGTTCATAAGTAACATTGACTGTGAGGTCCAGTCTCAGTCAACCCTACTTATAAAACCTTTAAAACAAGCGACTTTTCAAAAAAATGTCAAAAAGTTAGTAAGCCAAAAACTACCTCCTGATTAAATTCAAACAGTGATGCAGTACACATGTAATTCATTGCACATCATAGACATCTGAATCTCCAGTATCCTCACCAATACGGACGGTCTGAGTAACGTCCCGCAGCTTGTTTAAAATGTCTTGTCCCAAGTTTTTAATCTTCTCTAGATCATCCTTCATGGAGTAGCTCAGGTCCATCAGATAGTACAAGTCTATGGGATAACCTTCAGCCCTCGTAAATTCTACCTTGAATTCATGTGGCACACCTGTGCACAGGAAAGTGAGCAACAAAAAGAAAAAGGGTAGATAAAGGATTATAAATGCTTGAGGAAATGCAGTGTACAATAGGTGGAGTATCCCTTAAATGGGATCTAAGGCTCACCAACTCTGAGCTTGACTCTGATGCTTTGTGGTTTGAGTTGAACCACGTTTTCAAGGTTGCTGTTGAGATCGTTGTCCTTCTCGCTGATAGTGTCCGGCTGAGGATCAACCACATCATGGTTCTCACACTTTCTGGCCTTCAGTGACTCGAGAGTGTTGCACCTGCGCTCATTAGACTCTCCTGCCTTTAAGAAATCCTACATTAACCAGAAATCTCAATTAGAATGTCTGACAGCAGATAGAAACTCAAAACAGAGTTAATCATACATAAAATACACAGCTCAGCCATTTAATCACTGGCATTTAGCAGATGTTTTTATCCAAAGGGACTTTCATTCCCTAACTACAGAGGACAGTCTCCCTGGAGCAACTTGGGGTTAAGGGTCTCGCTCAGGAACCCAGTGGTGGTGCTGGAGGAAGGATTCGAACCCACGACCTCTTGGTCCAGAGGCAAGTATCCTACCACTAGGCCACCACCACCCAACTGAAAATGATGCATTGGAGACAGGACAAACGGGCAAGCATAATAATCTGCAGCCAAACTGTGATAACTAGATGGCACAGGGTTAGAGGACCTCCAAAATGACAAGTCTTGTGAGGTATGCATAGGTTAGTACCCACCAAAATTGGTCAAAGAAGGATAAGTGTGAACCAGAAACAGGGCCTTGGGAACCCATGGCTTATTGATGCGCCTGGCAAGCAAAGGCTAGCCCGCCTGGTCTGATTTTACAGTTATGGCTGAAACACATAGTGCATCAAAGCTTGCTGAAAATGGAGCAAAGTAGCCACAGACTATAGTCAAAGTGCCTAGAAATGCATAGTTCTTCTAAAGGATCTTCAAAACAGAAAACTGCAAAAATCGTCTTTTACTGCTACTGTGAAAAAACCACCTTTTCATGAGATGTTTAGATATGGTTGAACCTATTAGTCTAAGGGCTACAGAAACAAGAGTCTTATGCTCTCTAAAAGCAAAAAAGTTCAACCTGGATGATTAGCAGTATTCTAATCTAATTAAATCTCTAATATGGCAGCTATTACATCTTGTCACCTCAGCCTCCCTGAGAGGTGAAGTGTAGACCTGGTAATGAGCCATTTCTTCATTTTCACCATTGTGGTGCTTTGTTTGAGTAGGACATATTTTTCTAAACCAAAACAAGTGTTACTATCTTAAAATATACAGTATATGGCATTAGAAATTCACTATGTTTGTCAAATTTTTGAGAGACTAGAGAAGAATAACAGAAAAGAACTGAGAGAAGCAGAGATGGGGAAGTTAAGAAAATGACAAAAATAGCTGTATTTTATCTGAGAAAACAGGAAGCCATTAGAAATGAGAACAATAGCTGCAACGTGAAAAACCACAATGTGATTCAGAAGCATAGCTATCAAGAGGGAACTGATCCTTCAGGCTCCCATTTTTTAGGCTGCATCCAGAATTATTTCCTTTTCGCTTAGTCTTTCTTAATGACAGGGACAAATAAGAGAGGCCTTTTTTCATGCAGCCTTGTCTTAACCTAGATTGAAAATGTCCTAACCCTAAGGTAAAGGCATTGCAACTCACACTGTCAATGTAAATATGATTTTAAATACACTCCAAGATGCTCTTTAAAAATATTGTTCCAATATTGGAACCAAAAAAGTCGTTTTACAGAATATATTAACTTTGACATAAGTTAATGTTAAAAATATGTATTATTTTGTCTGATTGTTAAGAAATGCTGGTGTAATAATAACAGCAATTGCCATATTTAAAATAGGAAAAAAGCAACAACATATATAAAGATACAGGTTTTGTTTTGATGGTGATGAATTAAGGATATTTTTGTGGCAGCTTGGTTAAGGAAAGTCAAGGGATGACAGTGTCTGCCATTAATTTCACTGACTCGAGATTGCAGCCATTTTATGTGGGGGTTTCCTCTTTCAGACAACAAGGACACAACGTGTTATATACAAGAACATCCAAATGCAAAACAGACTAGATTACCATGATTAGCTCACCACAGGCATTTGTTGTCGATTCACACACTTCACTCTAGACCCGCACATCTGCAGGGTCTACTATATTTGTAATAATCTTATGAACAATGCACAGTTAGTAGCTCAATTAAGCAGGCCTGTTCTGTCATTTGTACCTCAATTTATCCTCAGCACTACTTCTAAAATTCTTTCTTTTTGAAGGTGGGGAATTTGATCAAGTTCTCTTACTTAGGAAGTCTAACTGCTTTCCATATAGAGGTGGACAGATCTGCAAATAGCTTTGTTTCTCATTTGAAGAGTACAATTTTTATTTAACTATTTGAGGTGTGGTCTAAAAAGTAGAATCAATGTGTTTATAGGCAATGGCCCTTATTCAAGTTATGTAAAAGCAAGGGTAAATTTGAAAACTGCTCCACATCTGATTCACAGAACTGATGTACAACTTTAAAACCAGCATACACCCATACGTCAGAGTGAATGGGTGCTCCACAGCGGACGGTGGTGTCAAGTGTCATTTTTTATGCTGTAGTGTTTTGGGGCAGCAGTATCATAGCAATGAATACCAGAACACTTAACAAGATCATTAACAAGAAATGCCAGCTCAGTACTGCTGGCAAAACTGGCTGCAGAAAGGCGGATACAAAAGTGTCAATGATCATTTTTAAGAACCTCTCCCACCCACTCCATAAAACACTACAGGGAGTGTTCATTTCTTCCTGCAGCTGTCAGACTGTAAACTCTGGACTGTAATTCATCTATTCATTTATGGATCAGCTTTTGTACTATCATCTGCACTTCTTCTTTTCTACAGTCTCTTCTGCTTTATTCTGCCCTTTTCAGATAAAACTTCATGTGAAAAACTGTACTGCTGCACTGGTACTTTATTGCTGTGAAGACGCCAGCTGTAACTAAATCATCCATGTCAATGTACATATGGTACGTGTTGCATAACAACACAGCTAACGGTTTCCTATCATCACTAGCATCGTGTGGCGTAAAGATGGAAGAGGATAGGCCTCCTTACCCACCGAAAGACAGCACGAGTGCTCTGCTGGGACTTCCTGTCGCAGATGGCTGTTGGCACCACGTCTCATGAACAGTGACAGGGCAAACACTTAAACAGTTACACCACTCTGAATTCCTACCTGAAGGGGCTACTAAAACTTAAAAGTCCGCAAGTCCAATTCACATTTATGGATTACTTTATTACAGCACATGGACTCCTGTGTGTGCAATAAATATCATCAATATATTTTTATTGAGGTTACTGAAATTTGGAAATGGTGATGAGCAAGACCCTTAACCCCCAGTTGCTCCAGGGAGACTATCCCCTGTAGTTAGGGAGTGGAATGGAAGTCGCTTTGGACAAAAGCGTCTGCTAAATACCGTAAATGTAAATGTAAATGTATTGATAGTAATAATGATTTTTATTATTTTTGAGATTTTCACAATATTATGCCCAAACTTCCATGCAACTCACTTTGTCGTACAGATTAGATCCAGCAAAATTTGATTTATAACAAACATGTTTCACAATGAGACTGGGTATTTTAAGTTGTTGATAGTTCTGGTATTTCCTATTATCAATGGATAGAAGTCATTCCATTCACATGTTGGCTCATGTGCAACTTAACAAAAGGGAAAATTTGTGTCACTGTCGTGTGGCGTCTCTGAAACCTCTTTCTTTTTTCAGTTTCCTTCATACCTTCTGTTTACACCAAGCACAGCCAGGACTCCTCAAACATTCTAAGCAGGAGGCCTGTGGCTGGCAGACTGGTGAGAGAGAGAGAGAGAGAGAGAGAGAGAGAGAGAGAGAGAGAGAGAGAGAGAGACATGTTATACAACTTTCTACTACTTTGTTAAAACGTGGAGTATAAAGGAATAGAGCAACATGTTAACAGAATCACTACATCTATAGGTAGTAGCCTAGTGGGTAAAACACTTGCTGGTGAACCTAGTAACCACAAAAGTCGTAGGCTTGGAAATTGTAATGATTGATAGCAATGACTACTGATAACTATTTAAATCAGCAAACAATATTTTCTGCACCTGGGGCAAAATCTGATGTCCTTACCTGCTGCACATGTATCTCCTGCAAACTGAAGAAGAACAAGCTTTACTAGAACAAGCACCACGACCTGCTGGAGGTGAAGAGAAAAATACATTGTGTAACCTCAGCTACATTTTTAGCATTCCAAATAGCTTCATCAGGCCTGTGGTGACTTTATGTTACGTTTCTGAAAGTGAAATGCAAAAGAAACCAAGTCCTATGTGGCGAGCCGTAGTAAACACAGTTGCATTATAACACTTTAGTGAGGTTCTACGTCAACACTTTAAAACTGCATTCAGATGTGTAAAATTTTAGTAACTTTTTGTTGTTGTCTTGAATTAGTCTTCCGCGTGAGTTATTTTATGAACAGAGAGTAATAAACTATAATAATTTTTAAAAAATCTGGTATAGGCTGTGCACTACCGAGATTTTCTTCTTAAAAACATTCGCACACACAAACAAACCCAGACTCAGTTGTTACGAGAAGGAAGTCAGTATCTGTCAGCAAACAAGAAGTGGCTGTTGCAAACTCTAACCACATTTTCTCTCCTCTGTGATAAAGTCACGCCGTGATAGACAGGGAAGAAGACAGCAAGACGTGTTCTTACTTAGTCACACACACAGTCTCTGCCTCTCTCTCTCTCTCTCTCTCTCTCTCTTTCTTGCTCTCTCTGTGTCAATCCGAACTAATCTCAAGCATATTTAGTTTAGGTGGCATTTTCCCCAAAACTTGTAGTTGAACTATTACTAATTTCTCTTATTTTTAAATTAGGCCTAAAGTAGCACAATGCCATAATCAGGTCCAGTACTTTTACTCTGCATTCTTTCTATTGAACCCTACCACAGGTTTAGGTTACTATATAAACTGTAAATAAGTGACATAGAACTGAAAATCACACCTCCATGTTTCACACAGTAAAAGACCTGAATCAGTCCTCACTGTGGGACAGTAGGTCTCTGTTAATTTAAGTACTTTTTCAGTTCTTTATTCTCTACTGCACTTCAAGCTAGGTTTCCTCCCCACATTACGCGGTGACCTAAAGTTTCTGTTATCTATTATCTTAGACCGAAATGGTTCTTTAGGGAACTCTACAGCAAAGTGTCTTTTGAGAACGTAGGTAAGTTTTTAAACATAATTTTATTTTGGCAGCATTAATATCTAATGTTTGAACCTCTACACATATGTATATTTTATAAATTATATAAACGATCAATATTATAACTACATAGATAAGTAACAAGGACAGTACAACTGTCACAACATGACAGTACTTATCACTGTTTCCTTTCTGCTTCTTTGCACATTTCTTCATTACAAATGTACAGTTTATATTTATCTACACCTGCACATCACACTTGTCTCCACTTACTTATTTGTATTTCTTATTTTGTTCTATTTTTTTTATATATATTTTTTTTCTTTATTATTATTTTTATTTCCTTATATTCTTTATTTATTTTTTAGTTATTAACTCTTTACCTAACTTGGCATTTGTGTGTGGACAGCAAAGAAAGAATTTCATTGCACAGAGAAAATGCCACTTTGACAATAAACGCTTTGAATCTTGAATCTTTGTCCTCTATACAGTTGTATGACATATATATTTCGGAAAACTGAGAAGAAACATTTAGTAAGCTTTCCTGTATTGAACGTTCTCTTGCAAGATGCTTAGAATAGGAATGGATGTTATGGTATGTATGTTGACAGCCATTTTGGCCACAAATTATGGTGTAGTCCTGTCCATCAGATAGGGCATGTACAGCACAAAGATGCCAGCGAAGTCTCCTGATCTCAGAGCTCACCGATATTTTACATATTGGACAAGAGTACATGACAAGGTTATTTAAAATGAAACCTGAAGCTTGCTAATGAGCTCCAAGACTTTAGATCGCTTGCAATCTTAGACATTGGTAGATCGTTTACATACTTCAGAAAGATGAAAACTGATGTCAGCTGGGCAGGATACACAAGGTTGAAGACCCAGAAAAACTTAAACAGTTTATTCAAGGCACAGGTTAGGCTCTCATCTTCCAATGGAATTACAACTGTCATTTCTGGCAACAATGGCAAACTGGTGAGCTCCATTGGTCAGGTTTCCAATGCAGACTAGTTGTGGTTGCTGGGCCTTTGTGGCATTGTCACCAGAATCACAGAGAGAGGATATACTGGTTCCACACTATAAAGAATAATGAAGAAAAGAGGTGGTGAGAACTGTATCATTACCAAAAGAGATTGTGGTACATAAAGTGGTAAGTAGACAAGGAAGGAAACAAATCTAATATGAAAGGAGGAGAGAGTGTTACTGTAGAGAAGGAACAGCTAAATCCAGAAGCACAAAAACAAATACATAAAAAAAAATACTTTTTACATGCTGCACAAGTTCATGTTAATGAGCTCTTACAAGATAGAAGATTTTAATAAAAACCATCATTAAAAAATTACCGGTACAATGTCCAGCAGATATGAAATTGCAGATTTGACATTGCACTGGCTTGACACAGTACCTCTTCCTGAAGTTGGTGGAAGCAAGTGTGTTAGGATCCACAGCATGGTGTAGCACTTCTCATCTATTTAATTCAAAAGAGACAAAAGAAGTGAAGATGACTCCACTGAATGAATTAAAGATTTTATTTATTCCATGAATGTTGAAATAATGTTGCCTATCATGTTGTTAACCATTAAAATTAGTTGAATTAAATTGAAAAATTCAACTCAAACTCATTTAAAGATGTCAGGTTAGCAACATTTTGCAAATTGGAATTGAACATTTTAATTATTACGTACTGTCATTACAGTTTGTAATTTGGTGTAACAGAGAGGTTACACGTCCTTTATCCAAAGCAGCAATACTTTCCAGTTTTGGCATAACCATTGACTCCCATTTTCGGATCAACATCTCTCCCTTTCCATCAAACATCTTTCCAAATTCTGCATCTAGCTAATGTTTTGTATACAGAAACAGAAGGCGAGGTGTTTCTAACAATTAGAACTTCAATATTGTTGAATAGCTATTACACTACACAGTACTATACAGTACAGCACGAAGCACGCCTGGTGTAAACAAAGTAACGGTCCTCCAACCAGCGTAAATAGCAGTCGTGTCCAGTGTTGACTTTCAAACTAAATTGGATACTCCAGATTTTGTCAGTTGCTTCCGATATCCAATAAATGGGGGTCCATTAAACCAAGGGTTGAGTGTATCTATATATATCTGCATTTTATCTATATTGAGCGTTTTCAACCACTGGTCCTGGGACCATGGCATTGCAGGTGGTCAGAACCAGTTGAAAACCTGAGATCTACATAAAATCATAACACTTGATCAAATGCAAATCAAATTCTTACCAGAGATGGCATGTCGATGAAACAATTTCACTGACTGCTGGTGATTGTGCGCTAATCCAGTTCCTGCGGTGGTTAAAAGTCTTGTTCATGGCAGTTCTGATGATGGTAATGTTCTCAGATGATGGCTGCATTCGCTTGATGACAGTCAACCATTCATTTGGGTCATCCATTCATTTGGGTCAACCATGTTGATGGTCCTGTTGAAACACTGGGAACTTTCCTTTTTCGCTGATAGCGACGCTGACCTTCTTCTAGATGCCGTCTTATATTCTGGACCTTAATTTCTATGAATCCTTTATACGATACAGGGTCATACAGATGTTCCCATAAAAATATTTGTATTTTGTAATTTTGTTAAGCATCTACCATTTCCCCATAGAAATATTTCAGCAGAACTGCATTATGGCAGATTTTATTTTAAAACTTACATATCCTTCGTTTTCTCCTGAAATGTTTAGATTTAGGGAAGGAAAGACTGCAATTAAGCATTTTGCCAAATTTAATTTTTCTGCAGGGGAGGGGTAGCTGTTTGGAAAAAAAAAAAAGTACAAGAAAAGACAATGAAGTCAGCAAGAAACAAATAGCATGCAATATATACAATTTTAAATATAATTACAGATTATCACCATATAAACTGTAAGTAATTTTGGACTAGGGCTGGGCAATGTATCATAAAAATAATAATCACCATATAGTCTCTCTTTCTGAGAATAATATACTTTATTCTCAGAAAGAGAGACTATATGGCGATATATAGTGTGTATCTTGATATTTTTATTGTGAGTGGAATGCTGGCTGTTACTGATCAACCAGTGTATGACTTTTCTCTGTAATAAAGCATAAGACTGAATGAAATGGAGTTTTGTGAGTAATATTGCGAAAGACAGTAGAACAACTCATGACGTTAGTGCACACTTCTTTTATTTAATTTAATCGCAGCCTTTTGCTGTTAAATAATCATTTAGCCAGAATACCCAATTGTAATCAGATTAATTGTGCAGCACTAGTTAGAACCCATAACTGGTACTAGAATAACCATCTTGAAATAATGTAGTTCATAGTGCATGACACCTTTCCAAACTTACAATCTGTGTTTTGCCACAAGATCACCAACGCTGAGAGTGATTATCTTCTTCTGTAGATAACAGACCAGTGCGCTGATATTCAGCCAATCACATCAGGTGCTTTTTTGTCCAAAAACAACTGTAATGGCATTTAGGCTTCAACCTAATAAAACATCACAATAATAAACATGTTTAAAATGTCTGATTAGTATGAATGAATGATTGAGAGTTTTTACTGTAATGCTCACCTGACAATCTTCAGTGTGGGGAGGCTGAACAGCGATGAAATTTAAGTCTTCAGTGGCCACATGAACTTGAAATTTGTCATAGTCTTGCACTACTGTGGTAATGTCACAGTCAACATAATCATTGAAGTCCTTGTTATATTTCAAAAAACTATTTGAACAGGATGGGAAGATTCTGAGTAACAGTTTCCCAAAGGTCGAGAGGCATCACTGATTTGGAAAATCTTTTTGCATATTTCTGTGCTGTCTTTATGGATACTGACAAGCACAGTTTTAGTCATTTGTCCTGTGGCAAAATTCATCTTCAGACTGCTCCATTTTCTGGTTCTGAATAATAAAAAGAGCAAATTATATTCGTTAACAATAAAAGGCAAAAAAATATGGATGTCTGCCTCAGGATACCGAATACAGACTAGTACCCTATCATATCCAATATAGGTTTTACGAAAAATGGCTTACTGTCTTTCTGTCTGCCCACTTTTCTATCTTATCTGTCTGTCCACCTGTCCTTCTGTCTGATCCAAAATATATAACATTTAACAACATTTGCATTTTTGTTATACAGTGTAATTATATAATGAAAGCTGTCTGTAGGGTTTACTCACAATAAAGTGAACGAAACAATGTGTGTGTGTGTGTGTGTGTGTGTGTGTGTGTGTGTAGCTATGCAGTTCTTTTATCACTTCTTCACCTCTTTCAAAACTGCCACTTAAAAAATATTATTAAAATAGCAACAGCGTGTTACTCTCTGCTCTTCAGCTGTTTAACCTTCTATATGCTGCCTTTGCTCTTATTTCAACAGGAAACCGCATTGCAAAGACAGGAAATTGCTACTTTGCTAGCAAGAAGTGTTGCCTGCCATAGAATAGATCCGGAATTGCGGGGAAAAAGGAAATAAGCTGTCTCTATATGTTCAACAGGGTCACCAATTAATTACAATTATTTTGTAAAATTTAAATATGAGTGAATAACTAATCAAGGCTATTGCTTTTGTACCTTTTGTTGTGTATGTATGTGTGTGTGAATGTGTGTGTGTATGTGTGTGAGTGTGTGTGTGTGTGTGTTTGTATGTGTGTGAGAGTGTGTGTGAGCGTGGGTGTGTATTTGTATGTGTGTGAGTGTGTGTTTGTATTTGGGGTGTAACAGTACAGAAAGGTCACGGTTCGGTTCACACTATAGTTCTAACATCACGGTTCGGTACGGTTCACGATACAGCAAAGTTAAGCAACAAAAGGTTCTAAAGAATGAGTCTTGGTTTGTTTTCATTTATTTTAAATAAACAGCAGTGTATTAACCAGTAAACACACACTCTTGCTTATAATTTCATGTACGTGTAAGGCAGCAGAAGTGTTACGCCAGTAGGTGGCACTATTGCACCACACTACGACCCAGGTTGATGATTTCCGTACGACATCATGTACCGAACCGTGACCCAGGTACCGTGACGATTCGGTACGAATACATGTACCGTTACAGCCCTAATAAATGTGTGTGTGTGTGTGTGTGTGTGTGTGTGTGTGTGTGTGTATATATATGTGTGTGTGTGTGTGTATATAGATAGACAGAGAGAGATGTATACGTGTGTATAAGAGATAAATATTCGTTTCTTATATAATCATATAAACATACAAGCTGATCTCCATACACTCTTTATTGCTGCCTTGAAAACATCTATTTCAAATGATTCGTTTGTTTAGTGACTTGATTTACTGAGTCAGTTGTGACTCTGCATCGCTAACATTCTTGGGCACTTTACTGAAAATGTATTACAAATTATTAGCTAAAAGCGAGGGGTGAAGATGCTATTCCTGTTTTGGAGAATACCACTGTTCCTTTATTGTGTCTGATTGTGTGACAGTGAGTGGGTTCCTCTGCCCTGCACTTGCTGGACCGTCCTTTTTTCATCTTATGTTTTGCAGAACCGGCCCTCTGTGATCACCTGTGCTCCCGCCAACAACCGCAACTGTAACCTCTCTCACTGCACTGTGTCTCACAACGGCTGCTCGGCCAGCCTGGGCTCCAGCTACAGGAGACCCTCCAGCAGTAAGTGTCTCTCACCTGCTGCCGCACTCAGAACAGGGAGGTCAGTGTGGGGTCACGGGAAATAAGACTTCATTCCTCTGCTGGGACTGCACTTACTCTCCACAGACACCGGGGAAATGTGCTCTAATTTATTCCAGAACATCTTACGTGACCTCAAAAGGTTTCCTGTCCTCCTCTTTTCTGGCCTTTTATTAACTTCTTCATCCATCACTGTGAAGGACTCCAGCGTTTTTCTTTCTGTTTACTGTACTGACCATAATTCCACTTCATAAAGAGCAGCTAAACCTGTTGACCCCAAACCGGTGGGCCCCGATTCAGCTCCTGTTGTGTTTGAGTCAGTGTCTGTCCTTTTACCAGTTACAGTAGGAGTAATGAGTAATTCACATACTTGAGTATTGGTTTTGGTATATTTAGTATTTGGATACAGTAAATTCATAGCCTAAACTACAACGCATTAAAGACCCTTAAACAGGGCAGTATACAGCATTGTGCAAAACTCTTGAGCCCCTCATTTTTTTATATTTTGATTTGAATCACCTTGTTGGTATAAAAAAACTGTTATATTCCTGTTAAACTGTCTCATCTTTGTCATACTGAGGAGATTAATAGAAAGAAGTGGAAACAAATGTTTTACTGCGACAGGCTGGAAAGTGTCTAAAGATACAAGGAGCCTAGATAAAGGAGTTCCAGCCACTCAGCATTCAGCACCACCAGTATACTGATC
>JBBJLS010039862.1:0-13987 GCA_037577275.1 Bryconaethiops microstoma
ACACACTATTTATCAATTGCTTAGTGCCAGAAGAGAAAGTGTTTACTCATTCAGCCAGAGGGAAAAGTAGCCAATGGCATTTAGAAATCTCGACACCATAACTCATGGATAAAATTGAGATACATTATAAATATTCAGTGGAATTAGCTGACCTTTATTTATGGCCTTGCGAACGCCTTTCTACTTACTTAATGTCCCATTAATCTTCACACAAATCTACTTTCTGCAGAAAGTATAGATTTTATTACATTTTATATAGGACTGTCTATTTAGATTATCATACATGAACAGCACTAGAAGTACTTTTCTTCCATCTTTGTTGGCGTGTAGCGTCGCCACGGTAATGTGAAACGCCAATAAAAGTAATTCCACACCTCACGCTGATGAGCCAAATGTTTTGATGTAAAGGTTGCCTGAGTGCGCGCCACGGTTCGGCCGCATTAAGTGCGATGGAAGAATAATAATAATAAGATATAATAATAAAGAAACCAAGGTAAATAACAATAAGGGACTACACATTCAAATGAATGGGAACGTCGCTGCAGTTCATTTTAATAGAGCAAGCCCTTAACTAGAAAAAACTAAATTCCTGAAGAAATTTTAAAAGGGCCTGCTGCCAAGAAAGTACCTACAGACTCCATACCAACCATCTCCTACATAGCAATAGCATTAGCATTAATATAACATTAGCAGTAGCCTAGCATCAGCCTAACATTAGCTTAGCATTAGCATAACGTTAGTATTAGCATAGCATTTGCATTAGCATAGCATTAGCTTAGCATTAGCATTACAATTAATGTTACAATTATCATTGACATTAGCATTAGCGTTAACATTATCTGGGCCCAGTGAGGTGAGTCACGTAAGTCACAGCATATTGTGTTTATTGTGGAACAGTTTATTGCCCGTCATCTGTCATAGGGCTATGGGTGGTGGACGAGACAGACAGCGACCACAGAGCCAGCGGATGATTAGCGAGCAGGACCTTTGGACTGATACAGGTTTGATACAGACCTTCAGACTGTAACAAGACCTTGGTAATGGACATGTTGGATAAAGGGGTCATTAGTGAGTGTTCCAGCCCATGGGCAGCACCTGTAGTCATGGTGCACAGGAGGTTCTGCATAGACTACAGGAAATTAAATGCTGTGACTCAGAAAGATGCTTACCCCCTGCCACGAATTGAAGAAAACTTGATATCTTTGAACAAGGCTGAATGGTTTTCGACCCTGGATTTGTCTAGCAGCTATTGGCAAGTGGGGGTTCACCCTGATGACTGCTTTGCAATGCCCCTTGGTTTATATGAATTTCAGGATATGCCGTTTGGACTGTGCAATGCAGGGTGATGAATGGAAGACTGCTTTTATCACACCAACTAGCCATTATAAGACCCTTGTTATGCCTTTCAGATTATGCAACAGTCCAGCTATGCAACAGTTTATTAATGATGTGCTACAGGACATGTTGTGCCGCTGGGTGTATGTATATCTGGACGATATCCTTATATACTCAAGGTACTTAGAAGAACATATCCACCATGTGAGGGTGATTCTTTGGAGGTTGCTGACTCACCAACTGTACTGTAAGTTGGAGAAAGGCACTTTCCACCAGTGCTCCACCACATTACTGGGGTTTGTGATTTCTGATAAGAGTGTGGCCATGGATGCGCAGAAACACATCATTTCGCCATTGATATGGGAGCTGGAAGATGAAGTCCACCAGGCATTTGCCTTGGAACCCCCTCCGGCAGACATTCCGCCTGGACTACTCTTCGTGCCATCCACTATGCATCCTGATGTCCTCTGCTGGCGGCACTTTTCCACTGCCACCCAGGGAAAAAAGAAGTTTCATTTATTCTGAGGGCATTTTGGTTGCCATCTATGGCTGAAGATATTAAGATCTTTGTCCAGGCATGCACATGTGTGCCAGGTCAAAGACACCTAATCAGCTTCCTCCAGGTCACCTTTTCCCACTTCCGGTTCCCCATCATCCCTGGTCACACATCACACTGGATTTTGTCACCAGTTTGCCGGAGTCTGATAGAAAGGACACCACTGTCACCACTGTGGATCACATTTACAAGGCTGTGCTTCTGGTGGCCCTGGCCCAAACCCCCTTAGCTAAGTCCACCACAGAGATAATATTAGAGCGTGTAGTCCATTTGAACGGGCTCCTCAAGGACATCATCTCAAACAGAAAGCCTCAGTTCACAGGAAGATTTTGGAAGGCCTTCTGCCGTCTGATGGATTCGTCCTGGACCTTCTCCTCCGGATACCATCCAACAGCTGGAGCACTTCCTGAGATGCTTTATGGCAGAGCTTTCTCACAACCTCCACACTTCATCTGCCTATGGGTTGAATCCATTTGAGGTATGCTGCTGTTTCCAACCATCAATGTTTGAACATCAAGAACTGGAGGTTGATGTACCGTTGGCCTAACAGTTGGTTCGCCTGTGCTGACCCAAGCCTGCAGTGCCTGAAATCTTGTACTTGTACCAGAAATCTACACTTCCACACCGAGACCAAGAAGCTCACCCCCCGCTTCATCCCTACAGGAAAACACTCCTGATACACCCTGTCACCTACCGGCTCCAGCTGCCTGCCTCGCACCGAGTCCACCCAGTATTTTATATTTTAAACCTGTTTTTTTTCCCCTATGTCTCCCTATGTCTCCTAGATCATGGATTTTGGTCCTACTTATACCATCTGGCGGATCCTGCATTCGCGCCGCCGGGGTCGTGGCACCCAGTACCTGGTGGACTGGAAAGGCCATGGTCCCATGGAGCTTTCCTGGGTTTCCGGTCAGTTAATCTTGGATCCCTCTTTGATACGGGACTATCGTCGTCAGGTATCCCCCAAGCCCAGGCCATCTGGTGACGGTCCTGGAACATCCATCCTGATAGAATACTTTATTGCCATCTCAGGTATACACATGTACGCAGTGAGACAAAAGATACATAGAACAAAAAGAATGCAAAAAGACACATAGAACAAAAAGAAATACACATAGAAAACACATTTATGAATAAAATACAGATTAAAAACTTCTGAATTAGAAGCAAGAATGTGCCTTTTTAGTACAAAGTGTAATATTTCACATTGCAAACTGTATGTTGCATCAGCAGTCAAGAGGAGAGCAAATAGAATACTGGAATGTAAATGTGTGCTGTATATGTGCAAATGATCCGCAGCAGTTCAATCTAAATATACAGTCAATCTAAATATTTAAATATTCAAGCCCATTTTCAGGTGAGCAAGAAGCCTATAATTAGCCTTCAGTACTTGTAATTTATGAATGAAAAACATTCTGGTTATTAATAAGGAAACAATCTCTTTGCATTAGACAGCTGGTTTTGCTAGACAGCAACTTTTCTCTGCACTGATTTAATCTGTTTGTCATGTAGGAGAACCCCTCTTCATTTCCAAATTAAGAAAGGTTCAGAGAGATTTTGGCGTGAGACAATCTGGAGAAACTCAGCAGTTCCAAACTATTCACGGTGAACCAGATGTCCACCTCTTAAAAGTCCAAAGTCACAAAAAGTAAAAAAGTTTAAGTTAGAGGTGCTAGAATGTAAATAGTAACTGCCTAGCAATACCATAGCAACCATTAGTAACCACCTAACAACCACCTAGTGGAAACCACAGTTACTAAAGCAACCATGCAATCACCCTTTAAATTTTCTTGTGGAAATGCAGTCTACTTAGTGTGATTGTTAATCTTCTAAAGTGTAGCTGGAATTTGGTGCCTCTTCTCCTCTTACAGTGTTTGAAATAGCATGGTTCCAGCATCAAAACGTCAGTTAATATCCCCTTCAGTGCACTTGTACACAGCATATTGATCAGATGATCAGAGGTCGAGTATTGATTGTTTAAAAATATCTAAACAAACAGAGCAAATCACATAGCACACTAATAAAACACACTTTGATTACACTACAGTTCATATCAGTTATATTAAAAAAAGAAACGTGTTCATTGTGGTTTTATTAAAAGTAATGAACCCGGGAATGCTGCTACATGTTCTGCTGTTTGCACCTTTAAATGGCTTGGTGAGAGCCAGGGGTAGTGCTTGTACTTTGTTGACTTCCCAATTGTTAGTTTGCATCTCCAAATTTTCTTTTTATTATTGTTCTTTTTATAGCTGGAATTTAGTGCCTCTTTTGTACTACAGTTTTTTAATTCTACAGTTTTCGATTAGCTATTGTTTAAAACCTGTTGTCTTTCATCCTAGTGGTGGGTTCTATATATGGAAAAAAGCCAAATACACATTTTACGCCATGATTGGTGTATTTTATCACCAACTTTTTTTCTTTAACCAATAGTGGAGGTTGTTACGGTTCGAACGAGCAGTCCTGCAAGTTTCTAGGCCCTCCCTGGACTGAGATATATTCGTAAATATGCAAAGTCTGCTTCTGACTGGTCCAGCTTTGACGGACAATGAATTGGACCAGTGACTGGGTAGCCAAAATTTACATATACAGCCTTGTAGCCAATCCCCAGAGCTTTTGGACAATGTGTGGGAGTCGACAGTCCCCTGTTGCAAAGGGATATAAAATGGCCCGAATGATCCCAGATGAGTAGAGGTGGTGCGCTCATCCCATGCGCTCGTCTGGGTCAATATGGATTTTTTTATTCTGAAACAAAGCAAATGCACACAGAAGAGCAAATTCAGTATATTCGAGGATATTTGAGGACATTTGATGGGGATAAGCAAATAAGAATTTCAAGGGGAAATTGGAGCCGTGGTCAGAGAGACACACTTAGAGGCACTGTCACGTGCTACCCTTTCTCCTGACTGAGGGCAGGCGCAGAGGCAGACATCCATTTTCAATGCTTTAATCAAGCAAATAAAGAGATTCAAGGGCCTACAAACAAAACTGAAATGCATTTTCCAAACAAAAAGGAGACAAGAATACACAACTAGCCATGATGATGGTTGACCCATACCTGAACCTAAAACACAGACCCTTTTATCCTGAAACTCAAAACCCACCCACCAATAACCAAACTCAAACTCAAACACTTTAACCAAACCCAGCCGTGACTCATCATGGAAAAACATAACGCCTTCAAAATAGAAGAATAGAAGTGCAAAACAAAATCTCAATAACAACTTAAACACCTTCATAGACCTCAGCCCTAACAGACACGCGGAGACGGAGTACCTTGTTTGCTGAATTTATTCACAGTGAGTACATAGAAATTATGACACTGGGCTCTAAAAGTGTCTATAAGCTGGCTGGATTGTGATAAAACTGTTTTGGAGTGTCTGTGTAATTGTTTTATTGTGTTTTGAGCAGGTTTTGTGTGCTTTTGGCCAGTTGGGCGGAGCGTGTTTATATTCCGGACTCCGGTGATCAATCGTGAGAGGCGAACCAACATGGCGGATGCCTAAAGTCGATTCATCAACTCCTTTTTTTACAAAATGAGTGCAAAAGAAGTAATGTTCAAGCGTTTATTGATTTATAATTCTGTGGTAAACATAAGGATGTCTCCAAACAAAATGGCATCTCTGAATGTTACTGCTTGCACTAAAAGGCTTATAAAACATTACTTTTTTTATTCTTTTGAGCTCAAATTTAAATATAAGTTGAAAAGACCTGTGGCTATGGGTTTTTGGTGTTTTCAGCCACTTTTGCAAAACCAGGACGATAAGGCACGGCTGAATTCAGAGACTTTTGAAACAAGCATATATAAACTCCGGTGTTTCATCCAGTGTTGCTCTTTGAACATAAGTATAATTTACTTCTCTGGCACATACAACTTCAGAGTCTTAGCTTTGAAACGAATCTAACCACAAATAAAAATATTAAATTATGACTGAGTTATGAGCTTTTAAAATTGCTGAAACTATGGCCACTGAAAGGGGTGAAACGCAACATTTGATGACATTTTTGTGCTCGAGTTGTCTCCGTAATGCATGGGGAAAGAGAGGGTCTGGGTGAGTCACCTTAACAGTGTATAGAGGAGAGATTGTCTCTGAGCAAGCACTGTGATGTCACCTCCATGGCGTCTGCAAAGCAACAACCTCAGAGCAACAGCTACAGAGTGTATTCACTGATTGATCAGGGGGTGTGTCTATACTATTTAAAGTTTGTAATTTTGTGGGTGAGTCACCTTGGGAATGTACAGAGAGAGCGGATGAGTGGAAAGAGAGTGGAGGGGTGAGTCACCTTGGGAAAGAATACAGAAAGAGAGTGGAGGGGCGAGTCACCTAGAGAATTAATATGCAGAAACAGTCTCTAAGTGAACGTTGCAATGTCACCACACACTGCCAGCTATGGCAGGCAGAATTAGCTATACTGGAGTATGGAATATAAACAGCCTTTAAGAGCCTGTAAGCTGCTAGTCAGCTCATATAGCGGATTTCAGCCATATTTGGCAAGTCCATTGGAAAATGAGCTCAGACGAGTAGTGTGATGCATTCCCATTTCCCATTTACTTGCAGAAATGCATTCTAGATATTATTTTCATTATAACTGTTTTTAGGCACACATCTCCCCCAAGGCCTTTGAGATATTGGCACTGTTACAACTATAATACTTATGTTTTTATTGCATGCATTATGCTTGTTTACACATAAGCTGTTTTAATTAATATTTTTAAGCAGGAGACAGTCAAAGTTGGGAATTTTTCCAAAAGGGCTAAGTAGGGAACTGTGACTCAGTGGTTAAAGTATTGGTTTCTCATGGCTTTAAATCACACACAAACTAAGCAGTAGTCAACCAAGTTCAAGTGCTTCCACATAATATGAAGCTTTCCCGTAATATGGAATATGCATTCTACTAAATACTGGTTTTCTTCTCATAGGGTCCAAAGTGACAGGCAACAGACTGAAATAATGTGCATAGTATTGTTGCATTAAATCACTACTATTAACTCCAAAGTACTAAAAGCATTCTCACACTTTATTCAGTGGTGCCCTTTTTACTAGCAAACCTGTTTCTTCATGTTTATGTATGGGATGCAAGTCAGACTCCAAACATGACATGAGCTAATGTTTTGAGTAGTGTCAAAATATTTTTCCTTACATCATTCTTTTTTTGCAATACAGTTGGCCATTAAATATGGAACAGTATTACAAAGTGTCATCATTTTTTGTTGAAAACAACAGACTTTGTTATCATTGCTCTCTACTGGCCATTTTTATGAACTGCACACAGTGGAAATGCAATCAGTTCCCATGAGCAGGACAAATCACCCATATAGTAGACATGAATACCTGAAAGGAGTTACAGGTTGAATCTAAGTTCATCTAAGTTTATCTCTCTTCTGAATCAAGCTCTACATTTTTCAATAATTGACAAGGTCAACAAAATACACCTAACTAACACACGTTCATGTATTTAGTTTTGTTTACCCCGAAGTCCAATTATTATGTTGATGTTGATGTGACATAAGTCACTGAATGTGCCAGTTTTAAGTTCTAAACCTCTCTTAAAATGAAACAGGCTGTACCTAATACAATAAGCAGTCTGTACTGAAACAATCCTAATGACATTGAGTGGATCACATCATAATGACATCATTTATAACCATTGCATACGCACAAAACGGGACCTAAAAGATGCGTATACCTCTTCCTACGCATACGTTGACGGCAGAATGTACGCATATGTACCCAAACTCTGACCAATGCATGTGAACATTTTGGAAGAAAAAAAATGTGACTGCGGGTGAAGAGGGTGAGTATATTAGTACATATATAGTAATTCCTTGTGCTAATGAATAATACACTGTAGGATCAAAATTTGTTCAGAATGCCAGCATAGGTCTGGATTATCTCACCTCCTCGGATCAAAAGGCAAACCCTGATTGCCCCCGATTCACAGGCCCAAATCAGAGATAAACAGCCAGACATTCACTCTCCAGAAGAACAGAGACATTCCAACAGATGCCACACACACACACTCACATTCCAATGTTTCAATGAAAAGAGGGAAAGAGATTTCCATGGATTTGTGAATGAAAATACTTTTATGTAAGTGTCTTTATTTGATAAACTATCCTGTGTAATCCCAACATTAATCCTTCATATTTTAATGAAAAACCCTCATATAACCAAGAATGTTGTGTCTGACCAGATAAGAGAAAATCATAGCTCTTTTTCAAGCTCCTTTTTTTCTTTATAATAAAATAATTATGCTTGCTCTTGTTCGAACCAGAAATGAAAACTGGTAATAATTATGATATTAATTTCACATCAAAACGTGGACTTGGAATATTATAGGTGATATTCTGATTTTAAAGAAAGCCATACCTTAAGAAAGTCATAAATCAGCTGCAACAGCCATGTGCTCAGGCCACTGAATCAGACAGAACAAAGAAATCTCATTGATTCTTAACTCAAAACGTAAAGATCTAAGCTTTTGGGAAAACTGTTGATTACTAAAGGGAATTATAACATCACAATGTTCATTCATTTGAAAGTTTGTTTTGAATAATTATAAAATTAGGAATCAATTCTGTGAATTAAGCCATAGTTGGTAAAACTTACTAATTTGCCTAACATGTTTAGTATCTATGTAAACTGCTAATGGCCACCGAACCAAAAATGAAAAGTTTCAATATCCAGTTATTAACTGTACGAGAGTTATGAACTTTATTCTGTCAATGAGAAGTTTCACAGCCTCACACCAAAGGAGGGAGGGAGGGGGGCTGCCCCCTTGTAATTGGTTAAATTGAGAAAGGCAGGAGAGAGGAAACCACCCTCTCTCTCTGGCCATATAAGCAACTGGTTCCAAAGAGAATTTTAAGAAAGCTTATGCCAGAGACTCTGAAAGAATACCTGAAGAATAGACTCCAAGATCCAAGAAGCCCACTCTCCACTCTGCTTCTTCATTCACCGCTGAGCCGGACCAGAACAAGACTTCAAGACCAGCCGTCTGCTCCATTCATCTCTGCAACTTCCTCATCTGAAGCTTCAAGACCAAGCTTGAAACTTCATCATCAAGAGTTCCAAACTTCTCTGAATTAAACTTTGAGACTCCAAGGCCAACTTCACTCCAACCCAGTGGAATAAGTATACTATAATGTGGTGCAAGATTGATCACACGCGTGCTAACCTGTGTTAATTACTAAAGTTGTGTTTCATGAAGCTTTCAGCAATCTTACCGATATAATTAATTACCTATTCCATCATTCCTCACATTTACTTTAATTTACTTTGTGTTTGTATGTTTTATGTTTGTCTAGCGTGGTAAATAAATGTCTTATCATGACCAGTGATTCAGTTTCTTGTTCAGAAATGTGAAGTCACTTCTTCCGCTGCGGTAATGCTCCTGTGCTCTTAAAATAATAATAATTAAATTGATCCAACTAATTCCCCAATTCAAGTAAACTCTTTTTAACAGTGCAGTTAAGAAGAGCTTTAAAAGGTTAATTACTGTACTCCGCCTGAGCTATCACCCTGCATGATAGAAAAACCCTAATTAATAAATAATTAATTAGTTAATAATTGATTATTAACAAATCAATTAATGAATATAGTGGTGAATCAGCATAAACCAATTCATACATATATTCTGGTGGAGAATAAATCAACTGAGCTAAATTTCCTTACATATTTTAATGAATATAATGGTGAATCAGCCCTCGGCTGACTCCTACATATATTCTGGTGGAGAATCAATAAATTGAGTTAAATTTTCCTACAACACCATACATTTAATTTACTTTTTCAGTCACATATTTATAATAGTGAATAAGTAAAATATATAATTCGACTCAAATCTTAATTTAATCTACATTTAAGAGCATTCCAATGCGATCAGGGAAAAATGTGTTGCCTAGCACAAATCAAGAAATACAATTAACTTAAAATGCCCAAATCATGAGACAGAACAGTCATTAAGAATTTTAAGAAATGAAACCTATTTTAAGAGAGAGTTTTGAAACACTGGAAGAGGACATGAGGCTATTTTGTCAGCAGCCACAGCACGGAGGATGTGTCACACAAAGGCAATCAGACATTAGTGTGTCACATGATATAAAAGGCAAGGTAGGCAGGTAGTCACTGCACAGTCATTGAGTCTACACCCTCAACTCCTCAGTCTTCCAGACCTTCAAACTGTGAGTACTCTGGCACAGCCATACCTTTGTGTGTGTGTGTGTGTGTGTGTGTGTGTGTGTGAGAGAGAGAGAGAGAGAGAGAGAGAGAGAGAGAGAGGAACACAGATTCCAGTGGCTCTCCCAGAGCGTGTTCTTATAGCAAAGTTTGTGTGGTCTACCAATTCTCTTGCATTACTCTGCATTTGAGTTCTTCCACCATGCTACACTGGTGTAGCGACTACTCTCAATTCTTGATAGAATGACTAAGCCTGTAGTTGTGCATCCAGCAGAGTTTGCCATGCTGTGTGAAACTGTTACGCAATAGGCTGCTGTGACTGCGTCTCACAACCTTTAAGTCTCCTTCTCTACAGGTCTTAGCCCATTTGTGGTATGCTATAGTTTCCAACCTCCAATGTTTGAACATCAGGAGCTTGAGGTTGATGTACCGTTGGTCCGCAGGTGCCGGCAGCTTTGGATCACTGCCCAGGCTGGTATCCATCGAGCCAATGACTTCTACATCAAGCAGCACTGCCGTCGGCATCCCAGGGCGATTGTTCCATGTTGGTGACAGGGAATGGCTTTCCACCAAACATCTTCACCTGCACACCCCTTCCAAGAAGCTCACTCCCCAGTTTGTTGGTCCCTATAAAATAAATCATAGGATTAACCCTGTTACCTACCGGGCTCCAGCTGCCTGCCGAGCTCTGGGTTCACCCAGTGTTTCACGTCTCACACTTAAAAACTGTTTTCTATTTCCTTCTGTCTTCCCAGGTTCCTGCCCCCCTCCCCCCCCCTCTGAATAGTGGATGATGGTCTGGTCCATACCATTCAGCGTATCCTTGACTCATGTTGGAGGGGTCGGTCCTGAGGAATGGTCTTGAGTGCCCGGATGGTTTGTTCTGAATCCAACTCTTACCCGTGACTACCATTGTCAGGTTCCCTTCGGGTGACAGTCCTCGTGGGGGTGTACTGTTATGCTCACAGATCATGTGACACACAAAGGAAACTGGAAATGAGTGTGTCACATGATATAAAAGGCAAGGTAAGCCAGGTAGTCACTGCTCAGTCATTGACTCTACACCCTCAACTCCTCAGTCTTCCAGACATTCAAACCTTGAGTACTCCACACAGCCATAACTTTGTATATGTGTGTGTGTGTGTGTGTGTGTGAGAATGCAGTTTCCGGTGGGAATCTCTACTTTTCCAGAGAGCGTTCTTATAGAAAAGTTTGCGTGGCTTACACTGGTGTGTAGTGACAGGATGGTCAGATTAGTAAAAAAAAAAAACTCCACAATTTGGTAGCGTCTAGTGGTCATTATGTCTCCAAATCCACCATAAAACATCACCTCCATGCCAGAAAACTATTTAGAATGTGTGCCAGAAAGAAACCCTTCTTATCTTTTTAACCACAAGAAACCGAAGTGAACTGGGGGCAGCCAAAAGAAGATGGAGGAAAGTGCTGAAAAACAGTGACCTAAAAACAGTGACCTAAATTTGCCACAGATTTAACTTCTGATAGGTCTTCCTTCTCAGAACCAAGTTTGAAGAATCTACATCTACAATCGCAAGCTGTTGGCCACCTTTTCATCCCTTCTTAAATCTCCATCTCTACCTGGATGCGGAAGATAAATGTGAATGGCATTCTAATTCATCCTGTTATTTGACATATGTTTTTCTCCTGTCCATGGCTGCATAATTTTTGGACTGGTTATTTTGATATAATGTCTTCTATTATGGGGTTAACCTTGAAGCCCTGTCCGTTTATTGCAATATTTGGGACCCCTGCTGACTCTGGGTGAGACAGACTTTTTCCTTTTTCCTCTGTCTTGCTTTTGTTGTTGTTGTTAATATTCTTAAAAGCAATAAATATATTTGGAAAAAAAATCTCCATCTCTCCATGTATCTCCAGCTCTCTCACCAGAAGACTTTACCAAGTTCTTCAATGAGAAGATTGATGATATTAGAAGATCCTTTCCTCCAACTATCAAGCTGCCTGCCAGCCAGAGAACAGCCCAGTCCACCCAGTTTCATGGCTTCTCACTGCTCTCTCCTGAGGATGTCACTACTCCAGCAAACCCACTACGTCTCCATTCGACCCTCTCTCATTGAGCATACTCCAGATGATTTCATCAGATCTCATTGCCTATAAAATCAACAGCTTCTGAATGACTGGTCACGCCCCATCTGCATTCAAGTCTGCAATGGTCACACCAATTCTGAAGAAACCCTTGCTGGACTCCTCAGATGTCAACAACTATAGACCGGTATCTCTTCTCTTCTTCCCTTCCAAAGTCTCGGAACCTGCCATTTATAACCAACTCAACTTGTTTCTTTCTCAAAACAGGCTTCAGGATTCTCACCAGTCCAGGTTCAAGACTGCGCACTCTACTGAAACTACTGTACTTGCCATCTCTAAAGAATTTCTTGGAGCTAGATCAGCCAACCTGTCTTCTGCTCTGATTCTTCTTGACCTTTCCTCAGCTTTTGACACAGTCAATCAGATCACCCTGGCCACTCTCTCCCAATTTTGCCTGCAGTCTGGCAAAGGTTTGCATCCTACCTTGATGACTTTAGCTACTAGTTGGCATGGCAAGGTTCCCAGTCTGCTCCACGAAGATGATCCAATGGTGTTCCACAAGACTTGGTTTTTGGACCGCTTCTCTTTTCTCTATACACTGGATCTCTTGGGGATGTAATGGCCTCACATGGATTTCCTACCACTTTTATGCTGATGACACACAACTTATTCTCTCTTTCCCTGTCAGCGACAACCAGGTCTTGACCTGCATATCAGACTGTCTGGCCAACATCTTCTCTTGGATGGCAGCTCACAACCTCAAGCTGAATCCCAGCAAGACTGAGCCCCTCTTCATCAAAGGGAGTCCATCACCAAGCCACAACCTCATCATTTCTGTTGGGAACTCATTATCGTCCCCTCAAAGAGGGTAAGAAATCTTGGTGTTATGCTAGATGAAGATCTGTCTTTCTCACCACAGGTTGACCACCCTTCCAGGACATGCAGATACCTTTTCTACAACACCAGAAGAATCTGACCCTTTCTCACTATGACCCTTCTCACCAAGCTATGCAGATACTCGTCCAGTCTCTGGTCATCTCCAAACTGGACTACTGCAACTTTCTACTGGCTGAACTTCCACTGAAGGTAACAAAACCACTTCAGCTGATTTAGAATGCAACTACAAGGTTAGTCTTCAATGTTTCAAAACTCTCACACTCCACACATTTACTAAGGAATCTTCAATGGCTCCCTATGGCTGCCCACAAGTCCAAATGCTTAACACTTGCTTTCAAGGCCAAGAATAGACTTGCACACCTGTACATATCAGCACTGATCAAGTAGCGTGTCGTCCTCTCAGAGTTTCATGCTTTTCTGGAACCTCCACTGCTCATAAGAAGAGGAAGGCATGCATCAAGAGTGTTCTCAATCTTGGCCCCCCAGTGGTGGAATGAACTTCCTCTTCCGATCAGATCTGCAGAGTCCCACACTGTCTTCAAGTGTCATCTGAAGACCCACATCTTCAAGGAGCACCTTGGTGACTAACTATGCCTCTTGTTTCTGCTTATTTATTTCTTCTTCATCATTTTTACTTAAAAAAAACATACTCTTATCTGCATTAATTATTTACATTTGCCTTAACCTCTGACTTTTCTTTGACAGGATTTGTTTAGGTGTACTCAGCTGGCAGTAACTTGCTTGAATAGCAGACGTTGATTTATGTATAGCTTTACAGGCTTGAAGAACAGATGTGGACTTTTTGAGCACTAATATATGTCATTCTGGATAAGAGCATCAGTGTCACAAATTAGGTAGGCATTTGCGCTGTGAAGGCTGAAAACTGGGGCACATTTTGCATACCACTTACATCTATATGTCCTTACGTACCACTTATGTAAACCCCTGCTTACATAGTCAAGTA